>JADBJO010003961.1:107500-155000 GCA_016801955.1 Conus betulinus | reverse complement strand
ATTCAACATCACCACCACCACCACCCACCACCACACCAAGACATGCAACAACAAAAACACCTCAAATTGAAACCAGACAAACCACAGCTGCCATTAAATCAGCTGAAATTAAGATCTTTCAAATTGGATTACTTTGCTGTATAAAAGATTTTTTTTTTCTGGGAACTTTTGTGTTCATTTGCATCTTGTCAGAGACTCTTGCCAGTTGATTTTTTTTGTCTGTTTTTTCTTTTTTTTTTTTTCGTTTTTTTTTTGTCTTTGTCCTTACAAGATTCACTCACCCCCCCCCCCCCCCCCCCCCCCCCCCCCCTCTCCCCCCTGCACCTTCCTTCCATCTCCATCTACGTTTCAACAAAGACTCCTTTTCTCTGCAGGCCCTATTTTTCAAGGATATCTGAAAGTCCGTTTTAAGATGTGTATGGCTCTACATTGAAAATTAAATGGAGTGATATTGCAACTGAATTTTTATGTTTATTTTATATTTATTGATATACAAGAAGCAGTGGAGTTGATGTGTGTGTGTGTGTGTGTGTGTGTGTGTGTGTGTGTGTGTGTGTGTGTGTGTGTGTGTGTGTGTGTGTGTGTGTGTGTGTGTGTGTGTGTGTGTGTGTGTGTGTGTAGAAAATGTATGTAGCATAATCTGATACAGTATGATTGAAGTAGGGGCCACAGTTTTGCTGCAAGAGTTTATCATGCGAGGTCAAAAAGAAAAAAAAAAAAAAGAATGAAAGAAAGGACAGGATGAGAGGGAAAGTCTGGGAACAAAGAAAGGGCTGGTAGAAAGGAGAAAGTCCTGTTAGTTGAATGTCAGTGTTGTAGATGCTTTAATTAAAGACCCCCATAGTTGAATGTCAGTGTTGTAGATGCTTTAATTAAAGATCCCCATAGTTGAATGTCAGTGTTGTAGATGCTTTAATTAAAGACCCCCCCCCCCCCCCCCCCTTTGCTAAGTTGAATGTCAGTGTTGTAGATGCTTTGAATTAAAGATCCCCATAGTTGAATGTCAGTGTTATAGATGCTTTAATTAAAGACCCCCAGTTGAATGTCAGTGTGTAGATGCTTTAAGTAATTAAAGATCCCCCCCCCCCCCCCCCCCCCCCCCTGCTAGTGTTATGAGATGTTTAACTAGCTTTAAGTAATTAAAGATCCCTTAGTTGAATGTCAGTGTTGTAGATACTTTAAGTAATTAAAGATCCCCCTAGTTGAATGTCAGTGTCAGATTGCTATAAAATAATTACAGACCCCCCAGTTGAATGTCAGTGTTGTAGATGCTTTAACTAGTTTAAGTAATTAAAGACCCCCATAGTTGAATGACAGTGTTGTAGATGCTTTAAGTAATGAAAGACCCCCCTTTCCCAGAAAGTCTACATTCACATTTTGCCATAGCATGGACTTTATATGTCTTTCATTCAGATGATGAGTTGAGTCATGAGTTGTCGGTGAGATGTAAAGAATTTCAGTTAATTACTTCATGTTTCACCATTCCAACAACCTGTTGATCACCCTGCAGTTAAGCTGGTGGTCAGTTCATTGAAAAGCAACACATAGAAAAAAGGAAAGAAGAACAAGGAAAAACACCAAGTCACAGTGTGACAGTAATTATTCCAGATGCTCTGTGCTGAAACATGTCACGACATAAAGCCAGGTTGATTACAACACTTGCTTGTTTCTGACTTTGACCAGACGTGTTCACAGAGTAAGGCACTTGTGCATGGAGAATTCAGTGTTGTGACATTGCAACAGTCCTGCCTGCCTCTGTTCTGCCAAAAGAGGAAGCGCAGTATTGTAATTGACCGTGTTCTGTTTCGGTGTCTGTGTGTGCATTTGTTGTATTCAGTGGCATGTTTATGAGGAGAGTGACTGATTGTTGTGTGGCGCCATGTGATATGATTCTATTGAAGCCTTCTTTGCTAGTGTGTGTGTGTGTGTGTGTGTGTGTGTGTGTGTGTGTGTGTGTGTGTGTGTGTGTGTGTGTGTGTGTGTGTGTGTGTGTGTGTGTGTGTGTGTGTGTGTGTGTGTGTGTGGGGGTGTGGTGTGTGTGTGTAAGTGTGTGTGTGTGTGTGTGTGTGTGTGTGTGTGTGTGTGTGTGTGTGTGTAAAATTTTCATTTTTGTCTCTTATTTCTTCAGATGCATTTGGTTATCAGTCTAGCAGTCTTGCCTGGCAAACTGCACATAAACATACATGCAAATTTGCACATGCACATGCTAACACACAGACGTGTACATATACATTGACATACATGCACATACACACATACATGCATGCACACACATGTCTACATATAGGCATGCACGTGGATGGATACTACACATGTGCCCATGCACACACGCATACAACATGCATAAGCACATATACACTAATATGGATACCTTACATGCACTTGCACACACACATGCATACAAACTCTAACACTCGACATCTACCACAACTAGTGCCATTGGAAATGTCCCCCACCCCATCCTTCTTCCCCTCCTTTCTGCACACACTTGCACCAGCACATGCATCCTATATTTTTTCAATTACTCATGAATACACTTGATACATAACGTAGTGGGCATTGCTTGCACAAAGGTGGACAATCATGAATACCAGTATAGATGCATGCATGTGAACTTGTAGATAGGGAAACATACTTGCAAATGTTATACATGCTATGCACGGGCATATGAACTGCATTCATGCTTGACATCAAATTCATATTGGGAGAAATTGGTCTTTCTGTGTCTATTTTACTATCTTACGTATTTAGGTTAGTTGTTTAGGTGTGTTTCTGTGTATGTATTGGTTTTGGTTTTTTCCTACAGAAAGGAAAAGAATCCATCAAGCGTGTCGCACTCTGACTTGCTTTGTGGTGATAGAAGTTTTAATTCAGTTGTGAGAAAAAAAAAATGAGGGACACTATTTGGTTTTATGATAAGGCAGCGGCAGTTTGAGTAGCTAGCTGTAGTAGCAAGTTATAGTTGACATCATAATGTAGAAATCTGATCATGAACATAGTCATGTAACAGGTCACACATCATCTTGTAGAATACTGTTTGTTATACACCATCTTACGCAATACTGTTGGCATACGTCTTATTTATGCATTCATTTGCCGTTGTTTGCATGTTCTTTTTTTTTTGTTTTTCAGCGTCTTTGAAAAACTGGGTGACTGGCACCAACTTCCTTGTCTACCTGTCCCATTCTTTGTCAGCATGGGTGAGGACCTGGACAGAATGAACAGAATGTGTACAGTTTTTGTCTTTGTGTCAATCAATCCTTTCAAGTGTTGGTGCATGCGCCATGTGAGTCAGTTTACTGGGCATAGAGAAATGAGACGGGTTTGAGAGTGTGCGTGCACGCACGCACGCACATGGGTGTGTGCATGCATGCATGCATGCGTGTGCACACACACACGCACACTCTTGCATGCACGTGCACACATGTATGCATATGTGTGTGTGTGTGTGTGTGTGTGTGTGTGTGTGTGTGTGTGTGTGTGTGTGTGTGTGTGTTTTGATGTATTTCAGTGTATCTGAAAGAGTTGGCTTGACAAAGTTAATTTTGTCGTACAAATAATTATACAGATAAGGAAGAGGTAGGGAGATTGTGTGTGTGTGTGCGTGTGTGTGTGTGTGTGTGTGTGTGTGTGTGTGTGTGTGTGTGTGTGTGTGTTACGGTGTTTAATATGTCTTGAAGATTTTATTTTTGGAAGTCAGTTTTGTCCCCCAGTAGAGGAGAGGCTGAAGATAGATGGTCAAAGCACGTTGAACTTTATTTCCATGAGAATACCCACCTCACTTGGTTTGCTTACTTGTTTGTTTCTTTGTGTTCAACATTATGCTAAGATACTAAACCCAATATTAACGAAACTTTAAAAAAAGATGGTAGATATGGGCTCAGGGGCAAACCCGTAAAATTTTGGGGTGATCCTGCATCAAATCTGGGATTGTTGACTAGCTTCTGTCTTGATCGTGTAATGCGGCCAGATGATAGACATACATGTCCAGTACTTCATGATCAGTAATCAGTGCCTGAAGAGATGGGGTATTGTTTGAGAGGCCTGATCTGACTCAGAGGGCAGACCCAAGAGTTGTTCAGACCTGATCCGACTCAAAGGGCAGACCCAAGAGTTCCTCAGACCTGATCCGACTCAAAGGGCAGACCCAAGAGTTGCTCAGACTTGGCAGAGGTCTGTGTTCTCCTGTCCACCCTTTTAGTTTTCATGGATGACTGGAGGAAAGGGCAGAGATGGGAGGGGGGGGGGGGGGGAGAAGGTGGAGGGACAGACTGAAGAAGAGAGGAAGAGATATTTTGGTTAAGATCCGTATGATGTTCTGTGTGGTCTTAAGTCAAGTTTCTGTGTACATGAATCAATATCTCGGCTGAAATCAGTGTGTGCTTGCATGCATGCGTGCGTGTGTGTGTGTGTGTAAGACTTTGAATTCAGTCTTTTTACTAATCACCTGATGGAGATCTTCTTACTTCCTAGATTTTTCTATCTGGTATCTTTGCTGATTTATAGGCAAAGATTCGATCCACATGTTGTCATAATCGATGTTGAATAGTCTACATCTTTGCTGTATGTTTGCTGAGATCCTTTAATGGTATTGTTCTATGAGAACCTCAGCTTAGTACCTTTGCCTCTGTCTTGGATCATATACCACTGAAGTTTCATGAGATCTTATGATTAGGTTATATGCAGGAGGGCCCCAGCGTGAAATGTTCAGAGCAACCAGCTGTACAGTTGACAGTGGTGATTTCGAATCACTGGCTGCATGGATTTTGCAGCTTGAAAACCATGTCTGTCCAGCCAGCAGCAAAGGAGTACCTGGCTCGTTTCAGGCATGGCATCTTGCACACACATAAAATCCCACTACCCAGTGTGGCTGTTGGTATGGATGACACGTTTCACATAGTATGCACCCTGTGTGAGAAATTGAAAGAATGAAGGAAGTAGGGAAATTGAGTGAACGATATTGGCTGGATGACACGGGGGGAAACGACCGAACAAAGCAGCAGCAGGCAGCTCTTCACTAGGCAGCCTGTTATGTACATGAGAGTGTGGATTGTCAGCACCTAGAACCTTTGGCAAGGCGCTTTATACATGTTCCATCCTCCCTAATGTCACGTCCTGGGCATAGTGAATCTCTGACTATTCACTGCTGCTTATGGCCATTACGCTATTGGGACTTTGACCATCTTCAAGGGCACCTATGGCCATTAGGCTGTTGGACTTTGACCTTCAGTGGCCACCTATGGCCATTAGGTTGTTGGACTTTGACCTTCTTCAGTGGCCACCTATGGCAGTTGTGCTGTTGGACTTTGACCTTCTTCAATGGCTACCTATGGTCATTTGGCTGTTGACTTTGACCTTTAAAATGGCCACCTATGGTCATTTGGGTGTTGACTTTGACCTTTAAAATGGCCACCTATGGCCATTTGGGTGTGATTTTGACCTTTTTAATGGCCACGTATGGCCATTTGGCTGTTGACTTTGACCTTTTTAATGGCCGCCTATGGCCATTAGGCTGTTGGATTTGAACTTTTTTTCAATGTCTACAGCCATTGTGGATGAGATGGTGGATGGGGATAACTATCCTATAACTCATGGAACAAGGGAGGAGGGTGAGAGGCGGAATGAAGAAGGGGGGATGGGGGGGGGGGGGGGGTTGAAGGGGGGAAGGGGAAAGCTATCTAACATTATGATGACATGCCACCTAAAGATTACATGTCAAGATGGACAGATCAAAATGCCAGGTTGTGTGTTAGCACCTGGGCTGGGATTCATGTAGGCAGATCGCCGACTTGGGGTAACGTCACACAAAAGTTGTTAAACAGCATTGTGTATCAAGATAGAGTGCAGCATGACCTTTCACACATTTTCGGTCTGGTTTTGCTTTTGTAAGAAAGAGATTTGGATGCTAAATCACAGATGAATGCATTTCACAAGCTGCTGTAATATGGCAAAATACATTTTTTGCATTTTGGGGAATGACCAATCATAACGCTGCTAGTAAACAGGTAACTATGCCTTGTTTAATGATGAAATAGCAGACATGAAGTGGACAGGCCTGTTTCAAATTTTTTGCTTGATGAAAAATTTGTTTCGGACAAAGTTCTCCCATTGTGACTGAACATGTGAGGTGAAAAGTGGAAAGCAACAGACGCCAAAGTTTTAACATTTGGATGTCACTGATGATTTTGTGGCACTAGTCAATCAGTTGGCAATGCAGTGCAACCGCTTGAACGTGTAGCATTTTGCCTTGGGTGTTTCGCCCTGTGACATGCCTGACAGGGAAGAGACTCAAAATGCTGACTGTCATTAACAGTGTGGGCCATTGTAGAAAGGGTATTTTCCCTGGAAACATTGTCTTGTGACATCGGCATTAGAGCGAGGCAACTCCCAGCAGGCAGACATTGAAACACACCCATGATGTCAGCATGTTCTTATTAGAAGTTTTCAGGGTTGGAATATGCTGTGGGTTTATTGTGAATCCCAGCTTTGTTGTTTTGAACTCTTAGCCACCTAAATTTGAGCTAATCAGTTAAAACTATTTTGCTGCTCTGGAGTTGAATGTCTTCACCTGTCTTTTCTGTAGGGGGACCGCATGTGGTGGTTCGGCATCGGCCTGTTCCTGGTTAACATCGCCTCAGAGAATCTCCAGCTTCCAGCCATCTACGGCCTGTCGTCCGGCCTCACTGTCTTCTTTCTGGGAGCTCTGGTGGGTGACTGGGTGGACCACACCCCCAGGCTGAAAGGTGGGTGGTTCTCTCTGCTTGACACTTTTGGGTAATTGGACAAGCGGCTTGGCATTTGCAGCACATGGCCATAACCATTGAAGTTGTGACACAGGAATGTTTTTACAGGGATGAAGATAAATAAAACTGAGGTAACTGTTACTGGATGCATGTGCTAGTTGTTTATTCTTGGTCTGTAACCCATACGGGAAGTTTGAAGTTCTTTCCTTTGATTCATATTCATATTTCTGGTCACAGGGCAGCAGAAAACTGTAAATCCACAATGCCTTGAATGTGTCAGTTTGACAATGTTTGCCTTGGAAAAAGAAGAAGATTAATCATGGATCAGGATAGACATTGGCAACAAACATGCTACGTGTTGCTGTTTCTGCAAGAAAAGATACAAAGGGTTGGTTCATTTCAGAAGGAGCGCTTGTCAGTCAAAGCAAAGATAGAACTTCCTGACACGCACAGTGCTGTAGCCTGCACTTGTTTGCTAACATGGTCTTCTGTCTACTGGAAATGCATCAATGTGGAGATCAGAAAGACTTCTGAATCGATGTTTTTGAGGTTTGAGAATTCTGAGTTCTGAGTTGTGAAAGTTATGGAAATCTTTACAAAGTTTGATGTGAATTTTTGTGTGACAAACACCCGCTTGTGTCAGTATAGCAGGAAAGGGTTCGCTGGATTTTAAATGCAGATGTGACAGGTCGTAGTGCTTGGCAGAAGGACAGTTTTTGATTTGGATCTTGAGAGTGAAGCTCATCCCTGACAGCCCGATATGACAGTCCGTTACAGGCAATGGAAGAGACTGAACTCAACCACAGGTAGAGAGAAAAAAACCAAAACACTGAAAACACCTGGCTGATGCAAGCAACTCAGCATGCATCAGGCTGATGAAGAAGACAAGCAGCGAATAATGTAAACGAAAAAAAAAAGAGTCAAGGCTGCCAAACCTTCAGGAAATAATCTGATGAATGGCAGCCTTGTTTTACAAGGATGCAGATGAAAGAGGAAAACTTTGGTTTGTGCACAGTCCGCCAGAGCGTATTCTCCATCCATTATGGTGGCTGTGATAGTGTGTCAACATGCATACATGTATATCTGCACAGCATTGCATTTAGAATGTAGTACATTCCTGAAAATTCTTGGAAACTGCAGCTCATTCCCTGATCTTCACATCATTTTGTTTCTGATGGAATATCTGTGTTTCAGCCGCCCAGCTGTCTCTTGTTCTGCAGAATGTGTTTGTGGTCATTTGCGTGGCTGGGGTGTACGCATACCTGTGGTTTGAAGAGGAGATCACACACAACTACGGGGAATGGTTGATGCGACTGTGCCATGCCGGCATCACCATCGTGGGCATTTTGTCCAAGCTGGCCAGTCTAGCGCGAATGATCTCGGTGGAGCGTGTGACTGGATCGTGGAAATCTGTGGCAAAGATAAGACAGGCTGGCCAGTAAGTATGTTTTGACAGGGGGTGGTAGTGGTGATGGTGGTGTCTGTGTTGGGTGTGTGTGTGTGTGTGTGTGTGTGTGTGTGTGATTGAGAGAGAGGGGTTGAGAGCTTGAGGAAGGAGAAGAAGAAGAAAGGAGAAAGGAGAGAATGGTTATGATTATAATGGTATCAGATGTTCATGATTGTCATGGTATCATGTGTCAGTGACTTCAAACATTTCTTTTTTTCTACACAAGATTATTTACAGTTTGTTATCATCTACCAGAGATTAACAGTATAATGATTTCAGTCAGTCAGATGTTATGTGTGTTTGTGTGTGTTTGAAACTCTGTGTGTGTGTGCGTGCGTGTGTTTTACATGATGTGTGTTAATATGAGTTTAAGGTGTGTGTGTAACACAGAGAGAGAGAGAGAGAGAGAGAGAGTGAATGTGTGTGAGAGATGATATGTATTAATATGTAGTTAAGATGTGTATGTGCGTGAGAGAGCAGAGATGTGAGTGAATGTGTGTTTGTGATTTCATGATGTATGTGTGTTTGTAGATGTATGAGAAAGAGAGAGAATATGCATATGTATGCCTATGTGTATATATATATTCATGTGCATGTGTGTTTGAGTTAGCATGTGTGTATGTGTGTGTGTGTGTGTGTGTGTGTGTGTGTGTGTGTGTGTGTGTGTGTGTGTGTGTGTGTGTGTGCGCAGCCTAAATTGAAAAACTAAAATAGGTATTCACATCATACCTATCCTCCCAAATTTTACAGGAATTTTTCATGTTTCAAAAATTTGTTTCAAACTTCCAAATTTGGTGGGCAAAATTCAAAATTCAGAACTTGTTAACTGATCTGGTTTCTTCTTCTTTTTTTTTTTTCCATGTTAATGTTACTGTTCTGGTGGGGAGAGAAAGTAAAGGGGAAATGTGAAATAGATCCAAAGCAATATCCTGTGAATTCCAAATGTTGACAAATTTTCCTCTCGGTACTTGCACTGATCATTTCTAGCTGTCCATAGTGCAAAGGTTTCAGTTTAAAAGCCAAATAAGCGTCTTCGTCTCCAGTTACAGAAATGTTTGGTTCCAGAAGTATGGCAGTTGTCACTTCATTGTTTACTGTTGACAGTTTATTCCTCCCTCTTAGAATCTCTTTGTTTGAACCTGCCATCGTCTGTTGATTGCAGATGATAAGCTAAGGTGTAGTGTTTACTTGCCGCGGTAGAATAATTAATAGTAAATAACTCACTTATGATGGTTGTGGTATGCAGCCCACAGCCTGGGAAGAGACACACACACAACAAACAAGGAAACTTTCCACAAGGAAAAAGAAAGGTCCAAGGCAGACGCTATACCCAGAGCTTGTACATGTACAAGTTCTTCTACAGCCATGCTAAATGGGTGGTTCAGTGCTGTGTGCAAACTCCACTGTCATCCTTAGTGACATCACTAGTCTCCACAGCTTCCATCTGAGCGAGAGATCCTCAGCCTGAAGAGAGGTGAGAGGAGCTGACAATGTCCTGTTCTCAGTCTGAGTATGATGGCCCGTTGTGCCCATTCCAGCCTGTACAAGCCATCCTCTCCCAGGTCCTGTCTGCATCATCTCCACGTATTTCTGAAGTGCGTGGTGGGCAGGTTGTTCCTGTTGGCTGCCTAGCTTTGCCCCTAAACACCACAGAAGGAGGACATCCACTGCAACACCAGGTTTGATATGGAGCCCAGTATTGGCAGCTTCGCTGTCTGAGGCGCATCTACAAAATCCGATGGCAGGAGAAGATTTGAAACAAAGATCTGTGGAAGCATGCGGGACAGGAACTAGTGGCCAAGCAGATACTGGGAAGGAAGTGGGGCTGGATCGGACTCAGGAAGCCAGCGTCCAGCACCATATGCCAAGCCCTGACATACAACCTGCAGGGAAAGAGGAAGAGAGGCCGCCCCACAACAGCTGGAGGCAAGACACTGAGGCAGAGCTGAAGCAACTAGGGACCAACTGGACTGGAATGGCCAGAACAGCCCAGAACAAAGTGTGATGGCGAAGGGTCGTCGATGGCCTGTGCTCCACTGGGAGCGATGGGCATAATGAATGATGATTGGAAGCTTCTTTCTGGTGTCCTGGAGAGCTGGTTGTCAGACTGGACTGGAGGCTGAGGAGAGGGTTCAGCTGTCAGTGAGGAGCACCGTGTGGCATGACAGGCCGTTGGCATGTAGGTTCTGACCGGCATGAAGTAATCCACAAGTGTCTGAACCCGGAGGAGCACTGACCGGTGGTGATGACTTGGTGTCAGGAAAGTGGATGAAGACTCCATCTCTCCTCCCATTTAGCACAGCATTTTGTGCAGAGCTGGCGGTGTTGACTGAACACACAAGTTACCTCATTAGTTATGTTCTTTTGCCTGCCTGGGTGATGCAGCTCATGTTGTCTTCCTTGTTAACTCTCATCTAAGTGGGTAGGCATTTGAGTGTGTGGGGACTGAAGACCTGGACATGCAACTGCGTGTGTGTATGGTTCGGTGGATTTATGTTGATGCACGATGGGTACGCCACCTTGACATTTCTTTGCATTTGATATAGGTTATGTGAATTTAGCATAAACGTTTTCTTCATTCGTCAGTTTGATTATTTTTTTGCGATCGATATGTGTGCAACCACATTTTCATGTCTCTCCTGAGATAATACAAGTAATTTGATTTCATTTGAGTTATGTATAAATTACTTTATTGTACAGAGAAGCGTGGATAAATCAATCATGACTTAAAGTGTACCCATTTCTAGTGCTTTATATCATGCCTTAAGGTATCTTTCTGAAGTTTTAAACCAGTGACTGACAAAGTCCTTTGGGAAGATCTGTGGCTCTGACGATGAAAACTCGAACTGTCTGGCCGGGGCAATATCTAACTTCCTTTTCCGGTCATGTTTCATGTCTGTTTATGTTTCCAGTTTTATGTTCTGTTTATGTTTTTCCAGTTTTATGATCTTTTTATGTTTCCTACTGAATCAACACACACAAAATTTACTTTTCTTTAGTGTGTGCATTGTTTATGTTCAATTTAGATGCTCTTTCTTTCAACCTTTGATTAGTCAAATCATTTGTACCCATAATGAATCAGTTGATTACTGATGTATTTATATCTGTTTTAAATTCATTTCATCATGGATATTCTGCAGCCATGGCAAATTTGATTAAAAAGAGATATATTTCTGTGGCTTGATTAGTTTACCTGTACAATTATGTGGCTTGATTAGTTTTTACCTGTACACTTCTGTGCCTTGATTAGTTACCTGCACTTTTCTGTGGTTTGATTAGATTTTTCCTTATTTGCGGTTCATTTTCATTTCACATTTTGTTTGAGAGCTTGTGATTTGTTTGCCTGTTGCATTTTCACAGAAATGACATCGTCGATGAGGAGGATTGACCAGGCCACCTTGATTTTGGCACCCATAGCCACAGGTCAGGTGATGGCCTTCGCAGGTCTCCGGAATGGCGCCGTCTTCATTGCAGGCTGGAACGTGGTGTCAGTGTTTGTTGAGTACTACCTGATGTGGAAAGTCTACAACACTGTGCCTGCACTGAGCGCCAAGAAGGGCTGTGTCGAGCTGATGGTAAGAGAGGTCGATTTTGAGGTCGCATTGTGTATGAATGCAGTGTTTTGTGCTGTGCCTTGGCTGTGTGTGTGTGTGTGTGTGTGTGTGTGTGTGTGTGTGTGTGTGTGTGTGTGTGTGTGTGTGTGTCACATTGAGTGATACTACAAATGTTTAAGACGTTTTCATCTGTACCACTTTTGTCCTTTTTGGTTCTTTTAACTGCAGTTTTCAAAGAAGACATGAGAGAAATGGTAGTATAATTTGGTTTGATGAAAATCTTACATGAAAAAATTTGGTCTTTTAGAAACAAGCATATCTGGAGCAGTGAAGGATGCTTATAGGGTTTGTTATGCTGTGTTGTGTAGATCAGAAAGAAATCGTTGTAGAAGACTTACAGATCTGATTACATTAAATTGCAAAAGAATAATCTATCCTAGTTCAGGTCCCCTATCTCTCTCTCCCTCTCTCTCTCTCTCTCCCCCTCTCTCTCTCTCTCTCTCTCTCTCTCTCTCTCTCTTGTGCTCCATATGTTCTCCCTTACCCTCTCTCTCTTCTTCTTGTTCTGTCTCTTCCTGTCTCTTCCTATACCTTCATATATTCTCCTTTCCCTTCTAAGAGCTCTCTCTCTCTCTGTCTCTTTGTTTCATTATCTGTGCCGTGGCATTGCACCCGTGTTGCTTAATTCGGCCCTCTCTCTGCAGCCATGGCCTGGCCCATCCCACCACAGTCCCAGCACCTGCAGTCTGCAGGGAGCAGTCAGTATCAAGCCATCATGAGGCAGCCCACCAGAGGAGACACTGCACTGCTGGCGAGTCGCTTCAGAGGGGTTCAGTGGTGCCTGTTCTGATCCAGCAGAAGCAGGACACTGCCAACTAAGCTCCATGTTCATGACAATTGTTGCTTTGTCGCAGAGCCAGCATGCGTGTGCTCTCTCTCCAGAGGGCGCCACCACATCGTCCAGCGGTCTCAATGAATTTGCCACTATTGGTGACCCCTGTCAGATCCAAACCAAAGGCATAGATGTGAAAGAAGCAACCAAAACTGAGGTCACCATGAGAGCAAGAAATGAATGGCCAGAGCATTTGAGACTTGTTTTATGCTGATCGATGAGGATGAAGATGGTGAGGATGATGCGACGGACCTCCAGTTTGGTCTCAGACTGCTTGACAGGGTTTACTGTATACGCTTACTTTCATAATGTATCTGAGTGTCAACTGGGTCCGAGAGATATGGACATCTGCAATGTTGGTCAGGGAATTTGAGCAACACTCTCGGAGAAGCGTACAGTAAGTGGATGAAATTTGACTGTGTGGTCCTAGTCTTCCTAACTGAACCCATAGCAAACTCAGGTATGAGTAGGAGAAGGTTGAGGCTGAAAAATCACACAAATAGATAGCTCTGATGACGGGAATTGAACCCAAAACCTTCCAGCTGAGAGTCTGCCGATGGCTGCTCTCAAATAGATAGCTCTGATGGGAATTGATCTCTTGGGAGTCTGCCGATCACTCTCTCTCTATCTCTTTCCCTCACTCTCTTTCTCTCTCTCTCTCTCTCTCTGTCTTTCTCTCCGACTCTTCCTTTCCCTCTCTCTCTCCCCCTCTCTCTCTCTAGCGCTCTCTCTCACTCTACTTTTTCCTCCCAGTAACTGTAAATTGTTCTTGTCACCAGGAAGAAACACTAATCTTACAATACACTATGGCTGAAGGATTTGATTCAGTTGAACAATGCTGATGGGAAAAAAAAATCCAGTGTAATTGTGCCATGGATGCATACACATGTAAGTCTGCAGGATGGTCCAGCTATGGTTGTGCACGCTTGTTTGGTGCTTTTTTATGGTGTGTGTGTGTGTGTGTGTGTGTGTGTGTGTGTGTGTGTGTGTGTGTGTGTGTGTGTGAGTGAGTGAATGTGTGTGTGTGTGTGTGTGTGTGTGTGTGTGTGTGTGTGTGTGTGTGTGTGTGTGTGTGTGTGTGAGTGAGTGAGTGAGTGAGAGAGAGAGAGAGTGTGTTGTGTGTGTGTGTGAGTGAGTGAGTGAGTGAGAGAGAGAGAGAGAGAGAGTGAGTGTGTGTGTGCGCACGTGTGTGTTTTTGAGACCACAAGATGATCATCAGTGATATGGGAGGTAAAGGACAAATTCTACTGAATGTGTTTTTTTTTTTTCTTCCCTGATGTTGCTCCCTTATGTACCATGAATGTAATGGTCTGATTTTACGTACTTGACAACTGGAAGCTTTTTCTCTGTACTCATTATTGTGTGAATGATATAATGAGTATGGTTGGTGTTTTAAAACCAAAGTAAATTGATTGAGATGGATGTATTTCTATTTTACGCAAAAAAAAAAAAAATGATTGCATGCTGTTCAAGTGCTCATTAATGGATATTCACAGTGTGATTTAAATGCTGTTGAGCATGTCTCACATATTACAGCACTGTTGATTGCTCCGTTTTATTGATCATTCTTTGTGGCTAGGAAGGGACTGAGAGAGAGAGAGAGACACTGTGTCTCATCCATATCTGGACAGCGCATCTGCAGTCGATATGATTGGTTGCGTCAGGTCTGTAGTCCAGCTGCCATGAAAAATTCGGGTCTTCTCCAGGTGGTGAATGCCACCCCGAAGCCGCACATGCAGCTCAGTGCCCTTTGATGTGGCAGATTCTCATGGATGGGACAGCCCTGCAGGATACATTTCAGGCAAACGTGAGTGAGGGGATAGCAGCAATGGCAGGCGGTATTCTGTTCCTGTTTCAGAGAGCCCCGTCACTGAAGCGGAAGAAGAAATGGATGTTAATAAGGAAGAACTGGAAACGCCGAACAGCATGCTTTCTTCAGACAACAAAGATGCTTCAGATGATGACAAGAAAGAGGCTGACAGTCCGGTTGTTGTCACACCTGAGTCTGAAGCAGCCGGCGCAGTGATGGATACCAAACCAGAAAGTGAAGTAGAGAGGAAAAGGTGAGAATATGCATGTGGCTGTCAGTCATGCACCTAGTGTTGAAAGTGTGAGTTGATTTATAAACAGGTTGCTCTGTAAGAGAGGTTGTTTCAGAGATTGCTGATTTTGTGTTGTAAAGTTACGATTGCAACACACATGCTCTGATGCATCTCATTCTCTACTGTTAATCCTGCAGTCGCAGAACAGACAGTGTGATGATATCGCTTGATTTTTGACATCTTGGTTCGTTTTATAAATGCATCTGTATTACAAAGTGAACACATTTTTACAGATTGATTTGAATAGTACACAGTGATCTTCCACCATTTGATGAAGCATGATTCATACATCAGAATTACCAATTTGACCTATTTCATGGTCAGCAAACAAAGGTAAATCGGTCGCCTCATCTTGCCAGTGTGAGCCGATAACGATGTTTGCTAGGGACACTTGCCTGGTGCTAATATCACAGCCAAATGACTCCGTTTATGCAGTAACAACAGTTATACGATCTTTATCCTGAAGAACAGTTTCCATGAGAGCCAAATTTCATCAGTGATTGTTCATCTAGGTCTTGTGCCAGCCCCAGTATCACAGCTGGAGGAGTGCTAGTGATCAATGGCCTGAGCATTCTGTCTGTTAAGAAAGTGTAAAAGAGTTGGCTGCACTGCCTCCAAATTAGCCATTGAAATCAGTGTGCTGTCATGTCATATGATTAAAAAAAAAATGGAATGTTGGAATCTACAGTATGGACATTTCATCCGTAGGCTAACTTAATGTTAGAAAGTCTGCCACAACTGTTCATGCAGCCTGTATTGGCTGTGTCCATCTGCTGTGGACGTATGTGCAGCATTTAGCAACGCAGTGTGGTGTCTGTCACATACATACTGCGGTATATAGTAAGAAGAGTTAATGAGGGTGCACATAAGACGTGTGGGATATCTCATTACATCAAATGCAGGAAAAACTTCACTTTATGGCCAGGTGTGAGAAATGTCCTTAATTTTATGGGTTGATAAAGGAAAAGCCGTTCATTCAACAGCAGTTGTTTGCTTTACTTGAACTTTTTTTCGTTTCTCTCTTTTCTTCTTGTCAACATATTGTTTAAGAACTTGTGAAAATGCTGTTCATACTGACCAGACCAGCATGTCTCTGTCAGGATGTGGCAGAGGTGCCCAGTGTAGCTGCAGAGGACAAAGGGAAGGCGAAAGGGAAGGCGAAGGAAGGAGGCTGCGCCAACATGCTGGTCTGTTCCCGGTTCATGGCTCTGTATCGGGGTTGGAGGACATACCTGGGCTACAGCGTGGTTTTGGCTGGCATGGCCCTGGCCTCCTTTGTGTGAGAGCTGTACATGACGGTGCTTGGCTTTGACAACATCACTGTGGGTGAGCGTAAATAGGGAAACTATCCCATGACATGAGTCTTGTTATGTCAACCTATTGGGGATTTTTTAGGGAGTTGTTTTCCCTTTGTATTCCAGTGTGCTTTGGCAGAAGCACAGTTCCAGTTAAGCTTCTTTGCTGTTGGTATGGTGCACGTTACACCAAACACAAAACAGGCCTTTTGGCAAGTTGTATGGCCAGAACTGGGACATAAACCCTTGCCTAGGCAGTTCAATCAATTTTTTGCATTCAGTGAGTCCCCTCATCGTGGGGAAAGCTTGCACCATGCCCCTGCCCCCCCCTCCCCTCCTCCCCTCCCACCTGGGTATGCATCCATATGGGTATCTGCTGATCAACCCTTTTCTCCAGTTCAGCATGAACTACCACTGACCATGTCAAGCAAGTGTTCAGACTTATAGTTTGACCCAAAACCGTAACAACCACCCAGTTTGCACACAGAGTTGTAAAGAGAGCTGTAATGAGACAGTTATTTGGTCGAAATCTTCCTTTGACCGTGGCTGACAGGGGTGGGTGTGGTACTTAAACACCAATGGGAACCAGTCATGCTGCATTGGTGTCTCATTGGTCAGTTATGATTGAAGTAAACACAGTCAGCTCTCTGACGGGATGTTTTGGAACACACTCTCACCTTCAGATTGTAGAGGAGTTTTGCAGCAAAGTTGCTGTGTAAGGGCTATGACCTGGGGCCCCAGTGAACTGGAACAAGTCCCTATTAAGAAACACAGGCAAAGTAGTCAAGGGATTGAGTTCTGATAGCATCACTGATTATGAATCAACAATTTTGTCCATGCTTGCGTCAGAGAAAAGTTGCAGTTTCATTTGGATCAACCAGAAACATGCATACTTTGATATGACATTCATTGACATAAGGTTCATGAAGTAAAATTCACTTGTTTATCTGTGTAACTTCGGTGGACTTGTTTGGTCCCAGCGTGTAGGTTTTCTGCCATTTACATCCACTCAACAAACAAACAAACAAAAAACAAAAAAAAAAAAAGATTGATGGTCTTGTGCATGCATATTTGTGATCAAATAAAGGGAAGCTTACTTTCTTGCCACATAGCTGTTGAACAGATTTGTGGTGTAGATGCAGCAAAGTAATATGGTAAATGATAGTATATCAACATCAGTATGCACACACATACATCACACACACACACATGCACACACACACACACACACACACACACACACACACACACACACACACACACAGTGTACATACACATGAATGCATCCATATGGATACTAAGACATATATATAAGCTGGAAATACGTATGCAATTGTCAGTGCTCTAGCATGCTGACTGAAACCAGTTATTGTCAGATTAACTCATGGTTGTACTGACTAAACACACACACACACACACACACACACACACACACACACACACACACACACACACACACACACCCCATGCTTCAAAGCAGACAATTCAAGCTTTAATCTATACATTTTTTTTCCCCCTTCAGCAGCATATGCAGTGACCCAAGGTGTTTTGAATCCGTTGTGGGCCTGTTGATGGGTGCTTCGGCAGTATTTGGCATTCTGGGAACGTTCGCTTACCCTTGGATGCGGCGCCGCCTTGGTCTGGTGCGCACTGGCATCTTTGCGCTGTCTTGTCAGGTGTCGTGCCTGACGCTGTGTGTGGCGTCCGTGTGGATGCCCGGCTCGCCCTTTGACCCGCTGTACTACACCAGTCCACAGGAGCGGCGTCTGGCCTGTTACAATGTGTCTGTGGATCAGCCTCCTCCCCCTGCAGTGCTGGTGAGTTTCTGTTGATTTTTCCCCACCACTTTTTGTTATCATCGTGCCTGGCATACTTTGTTTTTCAGCTGCAAAGCCCATTCACCTACTCTTTTATCTTGCGGTATTCATTTTTTTTCTCTCTGACTTCCAAGGTGTGTTACAGCTTTTGAACCAAGGGACCTTTGGGACCCTCTGTCGAAAGCTTTGAGGGTTCTTTGGTGAAATCTGAGGGTCTCTATCAGAAAGTCTACATGTGAAAAGTCTGAAAGTAAGGGAATTCGTAATAATGAAATAAAGCTTCACCCACACACTTATTCATTCTGCCACACAACTAATATTGACAGGGATGTAACCTAAACATTGACTGAGCTGTTGTTCGAGGTTTCAGAACAAAGAAAAGTCCAACGATGCTTCCATTTGTGTTCTTCGTCTTCTCAGACCGTGTGCCATAATCACCAGTCTTGGTTGACTTGGTTTGCTACTTTTTAACCTTGACAGCTCACCATCACTAGCGCTGGGTAGTGACAGTGAAGTACCAACAAAAGATATTGAAAAGCAGTGAGGATATCA
This sequence comes from Conus betulinus, assembly GCA_016801955.1. Taxonomy (NCBI): domain Eukaryota; kingdom Metazoa; phylum Mollusca; class Gastropoda; order Neogastropoda; family Conidae; genus Conus; species Conus betulinus. Next base: position 136,598 of record JADBJO010003961.1, on the reverse strand, counting down.
ACAAAAATAGCCACAATGCCTATACTACCTTGCTGTTAGTACAGGCATGGCCACGATTTTTAGTGGTATCTTCACTGAAATTTGAGGCTGACTCTTGCCTTCATGAGGATTTTTGAACAAAAGCCACTGAAACAAAGCTATGATTGCTACTTTTCTGCAAGCAAGGTGAAGACTTGAATAAAAGAGAAAAAAATAGGAAAGAGTCAGGGGCCTCGACTCCGAGGTTGATGCATTTTGCTGCATCTCTTGAGACATCTTTCAGCTTCAAACAAAGCTGGAGAAAAATGATTTTACGTGATGAAAAAGCTGTGTGTATGTTGGACCCACGTGTGTAAAAATCTGTGTGCCAAACTCTGAAACCTGAGCATCAAGAACCCCCAGTTGTGTGCCATAAAGAACATTGACCTTAAAACAGAATGACATTTACTGAATTTTCTGTAGAAAAAAAGATACTGTGTTTGTCTGTGTAACCTACTTTTTTTTGGGGGGGAGGAAGGGCAGAAAGGGGAAATGAATATTTCCAAGAGCTATTTTGAAAACTACCATCATGTTGTGCAGATGGTGTTTGTTGTTCCTTTTTCATCCCTCCTTAGAGTGGTCTGTCGTGAATTGCAGCCTCCTGGCAACGCGACTGCCGGTGTCTACAACATCAATGCTTCTGCAGCTTTGCCTCCGGCTGTCAACAGCTCTGAGGTGATGACGATGACAGTGTGTGAGACCCGTGAACCAAATTCCTTCCTGTCTGTGGGGCTGCTGATGGCCGGCATTGTGATGGCTCGATTTGGTGAGTTGCTGGCCAGCATCGCACTGGTTCTTCACAGGAGTTAAAGGGGAAGAAAACATCGACAAAGTCATATTTGCAGTGTTTTGTCGGTTTACAGTCGTCTTGTGTATATGTGTGCGTGTGTGTGTGTGTGTGTGTGTGTGTGTGTGTTGTGCGTGTGTGTGTATGTGTGTTTTTATGTGATTGTGTGTGTGTGTGTGTTTCACCTTGAATGTACATGTTTCTGTGTGTGTGTATGTATGTGTGTGTGTCTGTATATACATATATATATAAGAAATAAGTTGTGTGTATGTATGTATGTGTGTGTGTCTGTATATACATATATATATAAGAAATAAGTTATGTGTAAAAGTGTAATTGTGTATGTGTGTGCATGTATGTGTGTGTGTGTGTGCATGTGTGTATAAATGTGTGTGTAGAGATATATTAACTTGTGTATGTTTCTCTGTAAATACATGTGTGTGTGCATGTGTATTTATCTGTATGAATGTGATCGCTTATTTATGTGTACAAATGTGATTTTGTGCATGTGTGTGTGTGTGTGTGTGTGTGTGTGTGTGTGTGTGTGTGTGTGTGTGTGTTTTCGTTTCGTGTGTGTGTGTGTGTGTGTGTGTGTGTGTGTGTGTGTGTTTGACAGTGTCACACAATCACATCATCTCACATCACATGATCTCACACTACATTACCTCACATGATATCACATTATGTCACGTCACATCACCAAAGACGTGTCCTGGATGGCATTTCTTCATGCCTTTGGACAGTGGACCTCACTGTCACGTGACATCATGTTGTGACACACATCATGTTGTGCCATGTCATATCACATCATGTCATGTCATGTCATGTCATATCACATCATTTCAGGTCATGTTATATCACATCACATCACGTCACATCAGGTCATGTCATATCACATCACATCACATCACATCATATCAGGTCACATCACATCACATCACATCACATCACATCCACATCACATCACGTCACATCAGGTCACGTCACATCACATCACATCACATCACATCACATCACATCACATCACATCACATCATCACATCACATCACATCACATCACATCACATCATCACAACACATCATATCAATATCTGGTCCTTAGGCAGTCCTGTGGATAGCTGCTCTGCATCACATAACATCCCATCCCATCACACCACATCACATCACACCACACCACACCACATCACATCACATCACATCACATCACATCACATCACACCTCATCACACCTCACCCTCACCTCACCTCACCTCACTTCACCTCAACTCACCTCACCTCATGAATAAGTTGTGGATAACACACGTCTTCAGGCCTGTGGGTTGCGGACCTCACCATCACCCAGCTGTTCCTGGAGGCCGTGGTGGAGGGGGAGCGCGTGGGGTGGTGAACGGGGTGCAGAGCTCCCTCAACCAGCTGATGGACGTCCTCAAGTTCATCCTGGTGGTCTGCATCCCAGACATCCCCGTCTTCGGCTACCTGGTCATCGTCTCCTTCCTGTTCATCTGCCTGGGCTGGCTGCTGTATGCCATCTTTCTGCGGCGCCAGCGAGGCCACTCTTCCCATTTTGAGAAGTGCAAGAGTGGCTCCAACGGCCACGCTGCTGCCATTACTGCTCCAGAGGCAGCTTGATGCTGATGTCTTGGTTTCTTGGAGAGTGGGGTTAGAGGTAGAGAAGTAAGGAGTAGACCCATGTACAGGGGAACTTTTTTTTCCTTTTCCTTTTTTTTTTTATATATAGAAATTGTTTTGACTAGAACTTTGTATGATCTCCACGTCTCATCTTTATGACTTTTATATCATGACAAATTATTTTGAGGAAGAAGGTCAGATTTAAACGGGAACATCATTGTTCTTTTTCCACCGTGGAAGTACTGGGGGAAGTATAAATTGTACAGTTTATATTGTATTCCCCCCTCTTCCTCCCTACCTATCTCCACCACACACACACACACACACACACACACACACACACACACACACCAAGGCTCACTTATTAACAGGAATGCAAACTGTGATCTAGGCTTAAAAAAAAATTTTTTTTTAATCTCCACTTACATACCATGTGATTCTAATTGCTGTGAACAAGTTTGAGAAAAGTATGTGATGTTTTCAGACGAGTTAACTTTGAAAGCGAGTTTACATCATTGCTTGAATTGGAGAATGTTCCAGTTGTCGGGCTGGTTAAGTACTGTGCAAGATACTGGATGGAACTTTATTTTTTGACTGTCTTCTTGGAGGGGGAAGGGAAGGTTGAAGGGGAACGTGAGGGGGCGAGGTGCGGAGTCAGAGATGACGGCAATGTAATGACAGAATGAACTGGCTGGGAGAAGGGGGTGCATGTCTTTGGGTGAGTTGGGTGGGGTGTGGAGAGATTGGATGATGTGTGCAAATGAAATGCCCTCGCATTATTTGTTTCCTCATATATGGCTTTAATTCTTTTTCATTGCACATGTGAAAAACTACGACAAAAGTGAGAAGAGTTAAACATTGTACCAAAGATCTATAAACATCTCTGTGTGAATGAAAGATTCATTGATTATTTTCCCCATGTTTCTCATCCCCATTATGCTGTTTCCAGCCTAAAACAAGTGTTGGGTGTGTCATTATCATGGAAGAAATAGCATAAAAAAATATGTTAGTGTTTGTTAAAATATGTACAGGTGACTGCTATCGTAGTTGTGACTATTCGCTTGTGCTTGTAATTTCTTTATCCAAGTTTGAACAGCATTGCATATTGTTACTATTTGCCATTGTTGAAAGTCAGCTTTTTGCTTTCTTGTTTGTTGTATTACTGGGATGGGGATGATGCACATACTAGAGAAGCATTTTCTCCCATCTTCAGTTTGAAAAAAAAAAGGGAAAGAAAGATGGTGTTTTTACCTTCTGAAAATTCTGTGTGAGTATATTTCCTTTTCCTGTTGCATTTCTGGACTCCACCTTTTTAGTTTTTCCTTTTTGTTTACTCTCAGCCGTTCCTTGTATTTTCCCACCTTTGGGCCCCACTCACCTGTCTGTGATCTACAAACTCTGTACACCGTTTTGTTACATTTCATAACAACTTTTCTGTTGTGACCTGTGACAAGGTGGATTAATTCATGTCTAGAGTGGAGTCTAGCTGGCCATAGCAATATCTATTTGCTCCGCGGGCCTTAAGTACATATTTTGTGGCCTTCTGTACATTTCAGATAATGGTTTTAGCCAAGTTTCGTCATCTGCAAGTGGGGAAGTGAAGCAGAATGCCCTGCATCCTCAGCTGGGCCTTGTCTCACCTGCCTTAAGGATGGCAGTAACACAGTTGTTGTGGTGTACAGTTGACCAACGTGCTGTAAATTCTTGGGTGCTTCTTGGTTCTTACAGGACAACTTGCAAGATTCCCTGCAGGGCATCTCATCTTGAGGTCTTCTAGTACAAATAGCTCGCTCAGTTATTGGAAGTTGTGAATCGGTAACTTCCCTTTGTCAATCTCTTTGACAGTGCTTTTGGAAAGAAGAAAATTCATTTGAGTCTTTGTTAATTGTCATCTGCTTTTTTTCCACCTGTTTGGACCATTCTCCTGTCTTTGTTTTGGAAATGCATAAGTTTTTGTTTTGTTTTTGTTTTTTGTTTGTGATAGTGATTTATCACATGCCAGTTCTGTTCTCTGGCAATAAGGTAGTGAAAATTGTACAACTGTCTTGAGCGGATGCTAGCTGTTGGTTCTACAGCGTCTGTCTGCACATATGGCTTTTTTTTTTTTTTTTTGTGGCATTTAAGTGCTTTTTGTGTATTTTTCACTTTTTAAAAAAATCTGGGACTGTGAAATAGAGGGTAGTGCCTGATTCCGTCAGCTCAGTCTAATTTGATGTGCGTTAAGATGTCAGTAGTTAAGCTAATGTGTCACCTTTTGCTGTTTGTTGTTGTTGTTGTTGTTGTTGTTGTTGTTTTTGACGATACAGTGTTTTTTGATGGTTCTTGTTTTGTCATGCGACTTTTTTTAGCTATTGTGTTACGAATTTTTTGCTATTGTGTTACAAATTGTTCTAGAAAATTATTAGGTACGTTGTTGTAGGTATGTGCTTATATATATATATATATATATATATATATATATATATATATATATATATATATATATATATATATATATATATTTTTTTTTTTTAAATTCTGTGTGTTTGACAAGGCTCTGTTTTGTGCCTAGTGACAGCATGGGAAGGGTGCTGTGAAATTGTCTGGATTATAATGAAACTGACAGCACTCTTCTTCACTATCCTAGGGAGTAGGGCCTCTGCAGAAAGTTGCAAGGCTGACAGTATCAAAATGCACATCGCTGACTTTGCCAAGTGTTTTGTTTTCTCTCTTTTTTTTTTTTCTTTTATCCTTTCTTTTCATTATTACTCTACCTTTGCTGTTAATCCCCCCCCCACCCCCTTCCTCCAGCTTCAGTATAGGTGTGTCCATTTTAGCATCATTTTGTAGTTTGGGTTTTCATTGAAGATGGAGTAGTTACTCGTGTCTCTGCCACTGTCATTGACTAAGTCTATTTACTGATAAATTTCTCTGCCACTGTCTTTGACTAAGTCTTTTTACTGGTAAATTTCTCTGCCACTGTCTTTGACCAAGTCTTTTTACTGGTAAATTTCTCTGCCACTCTCTTTGACTAAGTCTTTTTACTGGTGAAGTTCTCTGCCACTGTCTTTGACCAAGTCTTTTTACTGGTAAATTTCTCTGCCACTGTCTTTGACCAAGTCTTTTTACTGGTAAATTTCTCTGCCACTATCTTTGACCAAGTCTTTTTACTGGTAAATTTCTCTGCCCTGATGCCATGGCCCATTTCTTGTGTGTATTCGGGGAAATCTTTACTTCTCTGCCCTGATGCCATGGCCCATTCCTTGTGTGTATTCGGGGAAATTTTTACTCTTTTTTTTTCTCTCCACTTATAATTTATTATAAACTGCCCCCCGGCTTTTTGGTTGTTGTTTGTTTGTTTGGTTGGTTTTTTTTTTGTGAGGGGGGTTGATTTTGTTTTTTTTGTCATCTGGAAACGTAGCAGTGATAATGTAAAATCTGTCGAGAGTGGAAGTTTGCTGCCCATTCGGCATTGTCTCTCTATGCACATGGACCCCGGAAAAAAAATTATGTTTTAACTGTTTATTTGAATAATTTTGTGTCCATGTGTTTTAAGTTGTGAGTGAGAATCATGGATACCCCCATCATGGCACAGTTTAATCTGCCTGATGGGATGTTAGCAGATCAGGTATGTGATTAATATTTGTTGTATATGCATGTATGAATTGCAGATGCTTTTTTTGCTTTTCATTGTTCTTTTTTTTTTTCGCCATGCCATGACTTTTTTTTTTCCTCAATGTGGTGAGAGCTAGCCCTTTTTAAAAAATTGAGGTACATATAAGTATTCTAGGTGTGGCAGTTGTTTTTTTTCACTGACATACTGCCTTGTTACTTGTTTGATGCTACAGTAATGCCTCTTCTCTTTTTTTTTCTTCTTCTTCTCTCCCCTGAAACTCTACACATTCCATGACCAAATCTTAAAAAGGTCAGAAATAGTAGGTACTACTTCACAAACAAAGAATTCATTTTCAGGATTCAGCAGAGACATTGTATTTGTTATATCTCATTTGTTGGTTTGCAAATAATGTAGAGCAGTTTTGTGTGTGTGTGTGTGTGTAAATCTAATTTTTTTTTTTTTTTTAGATGGATCTGAAGTGTTACTGTTTTATTTTGCATTACAAATGAATGACTATGCAATGTGTGTATGTATAGAAAAAGCCCTTCCCTAACTCCATGACTGTTGGAACATTTTTTTTGCATCTGATATCGATGTATGTAGGAGCAAAATACACCGTTTTTATGTATGCCAGAACTAAAACAGACAGTGAATATTTCTGTACAACTTTTTTTTTCATGAAATTTTTACAGATTAATCTTTGATGTAGTTGTTTATCAGAATGTATTTGAAACACGGCTGCATTGTATAATATGAAAATGCATGACATAGGGTGATTTCAGTCTGTGGCTAGGAAGTGGAGTCCCAATAGGGATGCTGGAGGCTCTTTCACTACAAATAGCTCTCCCCCCCCCTTTTGGAAGGTCTTTGCAAGTAACCTCCTCTGTTTCATCACTCTCTTTCATTTCTTTTTTTTCCTTTTGTCTTTCTTTAATGTCCTACATTGTTTTACTGCCTTTGTGAACCATTCACCTGTCTATGTTCTGGAAACTGTCTGAGACTTTTTGCAGGTAAACATTGCAGCATGCCAGGTTCTCCGTTCCGGTCTGGTGACAAGATGGTGAAATTGTACACATTATCCAGACTGGACACTGGTTGTCCACTCCATCATGTCTTGTTTGCCCATAGGGCATTTTTTTTACGCTTTTTTGTGTGTTTTTGTTACATCTTGATGTTTTAGATTAATTGTTACATTTTCTTCTGAAGTCTGGGACTGATTCATGGGGCAAAATGGCTGGTGCTTCCAGGGTGGACTAGTCTTTTCCAGGTGAAGGATGTTGGTAGCTTAGCTATCATGCTGTTTGTTGTATATTGGTATTGCTAGCTGCTTTCCCAGGATGTGTTTTTGTGCCCTCTGGCTGTTCTGACACTCAGGATGGTTACTGCTCCGTACATGAGACGTACCTGCTTAGCTTAGATTTATTGTTACATATCGCATCCTGGAAATACAACTGCTGTCAGTCTGAAAATCAAGTTTTACAGGAGATGAAAAAAGCTGATTATTGTACTCCACAAGATATACTGCGAGCTGAGTTACAGAACAAGTATATTGATTACAGCATGTTAATTTTTAGGATAGTGGGATTGGGACTTGGCTATGTTATGCCCCTTGGCTTGTTCTTGTAGTATTCCAAAAATCTCAAGAATGCAAAAACTTTGAGTTACAGCAGTTGTCTTTTCAGGCGGCAATATTTAGTCCATGTATATGCTATGCATCAGCAGACTTGCTACCAAATTTGACACTTAACTCCAACTAGACAGAATGCACAAGAGAGCACCCGGATATCCATTATGAGTGATGATTGGTCTGCCGGAACTCCAACTAGACAGAAGGCACAAAAGAGCACCCGGATATCCATTCTGAGTGATGATTGCTCTGCCAGGCTGGACAGAAACAGTGAAGCAGACTGCGCATAGAGCCATTCCCCTGACTAGTCCCCAGCACCTGCACTGTCTGCTCCTTCTCATCAGGCATGCGGCTGTATTTATGCTACATGTATTCACAGACTTTGTGTCTAGATGCTTAACAAATCTAAACGGAAGGTGAATGTTCTGTTACAAGCAGATAGTGGTTTAACTCGTTAGAACTCTTTTTTTTTTTCTGAAGGTTTTGTTTTAACACATATTATGGTAATTTTTCCATAGTTGAACCAGTGGGGCTTTGAATTGTGAATTTTGCTAAGACAAATGGAAACTGTTTCACAAGTCCAGTGTGTATATCCGAGTGTGTGTTTGTGTCTGTCTGTATGTGCCAGCATGTGTACCTGCTATAGCCTGATATTCTGCCGGTCAGTTTGATTACGATAGGGGCGATAATATTTTGTACCATGATGATATTATATGTTTTCTATCCCATTATAGTCTGTGATTATGGAATGGGTAGTCTGATGACATTGTAAATGCTCAGCAAACACTATGAGATGAGGTCTGTGACTGTCTCGCTTGATGAAATATCTTACAGATAGGACTGCTCCTCTGGCTTACTTTGCTGTAAACACAAGTCTGCCCTTTTACAAGTTATGTTTCATAAATGGGACAGAATTTAATGTTTGCTCCACACCCTCTCTAGAAATGTAAGGCATCTGGACCAATTTTTTTTTTTTTTCTTTTTTTTTTTTTTTTCCTTTTTTTTTCTCTTCTACTTTTGCCAGTCCCTCATCCGGGTGTGAGCCCTTCAAGGCTGTGAAGTGAAAGAGCTTCCAGTGTTTTCAGCCAGGGATTTTTACACAGTGATTTTTTTTAATCCTTGTGGATTTGATTGCCAAACGTCTGCCTCCCTCACCCCCACCCGCAATTGCTCAAGCAGATTTTCAGACAAAGTTTCAGTCTGCCATTTTCATTGTGAAACTGTTATTTTCCCTGTTTGTTGAGAGCTCTTGGTTGTATTTTGGAGACACTTTTTATACGAGCTTGAGGAGATGCTTGATTTTTTGCATGAGTTTCCATTTTGCATATTTTGAAGTGTTTGTTATCAGCAGGTACATATCATATATTTCACAAAGCTAAAGATCAGCAGATAACCTGGATACAGTGGCAAGTTTAAATATACATGTGTGGATTAATAGATTGATATATACACTGTAAATTCTTGGCTGTATTGCTATATTATAGATAGATTCATACAAAGTAAATTTTGGGCTGTATTGTTATGTAAGCTGAAACCCCAAATTTTTTCGGAAAAAATGTCAGAAAAAAATCTTAAATAAATATCAGCGAACCGCCAAGAGAAACGTGGACAAACGAGTCACAAGACAACTCAAGGTGTGTTGTCTTGTGACTCGTTTGTCCAGGTTTCTCTGGGCGGTTCGCTGACATTTATTTAAGATTTGTTTAGATTTCCGCCTGCAGTCGTTTCACTTTGCAGTCAGAAAAAAAAAATCAACACATTAGTTGCAACTGATTGATATTCCACCAGAGAAGAGCAATGAGAAGCAGTAGATCAAGTGAGCAGTGCAGCACAGTGTAAACTGCGTTCAGAGGAAAGTGGAGAACTGACAAACAAACAAACAAAGAAAAAAATGACAATGCATACCATGCAAAGAAAACTCAAGCTGTCAGAGTCCTCTTCATCACTGCAGTGAATTGATTTATTTGTTCAGTGTGTGCTCACAAAAAGTTGTTCCATAGTTACAAAACTTACTCCCATTCACTTTCACTAAGTGAAGCAAACAAAAAACGGCCAGGAGCTGATTTGCTGGTTGCCCAGAAAAAGTGCAGCGATTTATGACACTAACTTGTAATGCTGACAGCCGTCCAGACTGGGAGAAATCACATTTAGGACTGATACCCTGGACTGAATTTGACAGGTGACTCGCCAGGAAGGCTGTACACTGAATGAATGACGGACTCCTGATTGCCGAGAAGAGGGAGTGGGAAACGTGGGGCTGTTCCACTGGCTGGCAGCCAAGAGAGATGCAAGGATCACAGAGGGAACAGAGACCCCCTGGCGAAATCTGATCATCGACCGGTCAAGAAAAGATGATGTACACTGAATGACCGATAGGCTGCAGACTGCTGGGGGGGGGGGGGGGGGGGGGGGGGGGGGATACAAGAGGGTGGTGTTAGGCTGGCAGCCAGCAAAACATTCAGAGGGGCCATTCTGTACATGGGTGGGTAAACTTGGAGTGGATTACTCATCAGGTGCATTACCTTGTTTGTTTAATTAGTCAGCAGAGTTGTGCATTGATATGATGACTTGGCTTCTTGACTTCGACATTGCTGGCAAGAGACTATCAAGGGAGATCATTTTCAAGCATTGTCAGTAATGCTGTTTTTTTTGAGTTCTGCTCATGCATGAATCATGAATTCTGTCAAGGGAGATCAGTTTTAAGCATGATGAACAACGCTCATTTTGAGTGCAACTCATGCATGAATCATTCATTCTATCAAGGGAGACCAGTTTTAAGCATCGTTACAGTTTACATCCATGCAGGATACACTGTTCTGCTCTGGTGCTGGGTAACATGATGCAAGCTGGAGTGTTCAATGCTTGGTGTAGCTGCCATCAGAAGGCGTGTATTCAAGGTCTTCTTGTCTGCCAAGAGAGTGTCTGGCTCACATAGTTGAGACAAACTGGAGACCTTTTGGTTTCAAAGTGAGGCGACCGCCGGTGGAAACTGAAACAAACTTTAAGAACAATTCTTAGTGAGTCTGCCCGAAATAAGGACAAACAAGTTACAAGACAAAACAAGACACGTTTTTGATCTCTTAGGTCCTTCTTCAGGCCAGGTAAACTATGTTCAGGACAAAGGAAATGAAGAACAAGCAATCAGTTATCTCCTCATCTTTGGCGCAAGATGGGTGTTGAATTGGACACTTTTGGGTTTTCCACAGGAGTGCCGCTGTGTCTCCGCATCCTCCAGCCCCTCACTCTCTTTCCATGCAGTTTCTTTCTACTTCTTTACATTACGAATTAGCTGGAAGGGAAGTAATTTGACTCCACCGAAGCCACTGTCTCAGAGTTCATGGTGGTGGATGGGGTGTGGTGACGTTGGACAGGTACAGGAATGATTAGGTTTCAGTGACATGAGACAGGTGTAGAGGTGTTTGAGGCTGTGGTGACATGAGACAGGTACAGGGGTGGATGGGGCTGTGGTGACATCAGACAGGTACAGGGGTGGATGAGGCTGTGGTGACATCAGACAGGTACAGGGGTGGATGGGGCTGTGGTGACATCAGACAGGTACAGGGGTGGATGGGGCTGTGGTGACATCAGACAGGTACAGGGGTGGATGGGGCTGTGGTGACATCAGACAGGTACAGGGGTGGATGAGGCTGTGGTGACATCAGACAGGTACAGGGGTGGATGAGGCTGTGTGGTGACGTCAGACAGATACAGGGGTGGATGGGGCTGTGGTGATGTCAGACAGGTACAGGGGGGATGGGGCTGTGGTGATGTCAGACAGGTACAGGGGTGGATGGGGCTGTGGTGACATCAGACAGGTACAGGGGTGGATGGGGCTGTGGTGATGTCAGACAGGTACAGGGGTGGATGGGGCTGTGGTGATGTCAGACAGGTACAGGGGTGGATGGGGCTGTGGGTGACATCAGACAGGTACAGGGGTGGATGAGGCTGTGGTGACATCAGACAGGTACAGGGGTGGATGGGCTGTGGGTGACATCAGACAGGTACAGGGGTGGATGGGGCTGTGGTGATGTCAGACGGGAAACAGGGGTGAAAAAAAAAAATGGTTCAAGTGGATGTCAAAGCATATAATATGTGCCAGGAGGATTAAAAAGAATTGAAATAATTTTATCATCTGCAGGCTTTTTTTTTTTTTTTTTTTTTTACAAGACCGGAATGATTAGCTGTTTGCTTTTGATATTTAAGCAAATGTATAGATTTTTCAGAACAGGCCTAGCATTTGGGTAGGATGTGAGTGATATGTCCAGGAGGACAAAGTGGGCTAGACTTTGTTGTAAGCAGTGGGGATGAATGGAGGGGAAGGGGGGGGGGGGGGGGGGGAGGCAGCAGGGAGCAGCAGTGGGTCAGAGAATGGTGAGGTTGGAGTGGAGAAGTGGAGGGTGAAGGATGGTAGAGAAACAGGATGAATGTTTAACAAACAAACATGAACAAGACCGTAACATACTGATATTAAGCAAGGGAGAGAAGGCAGGACATTTGGACAGGTAAAAAAAAAAGAAAAAAAAAAAAAAAAAAAAAAAAACACAGGAATATCAGCTGTAGAACCACAACTGGTTGGCAGCTACAGTTTACTATTTTACTTAGCCAGAAAGAGTGAAAGTGACACTAGCATTTCATTCAGAGGAAAGGTTAATTATGCTTTTATTTATCCTTTGACAACCGTTTCAGTTATTTTCAAGAAAAAGGTCTGTTGATGATCATCAGGTTGATGTTGGATGTTTCAGTTAAAGGGTCATGATAGGACAGAAATTTGCAGTTTGTGACTGTAATCTAATGTGCAGCTATAGTGCAGCTAAAGAAAGCTTGCTCTACATGTGTCAGGGATTATACAAATTTTATTTAACCTTTTGTTTCAATTCCATCTGTGTTGTGTGTATGCGCCAGTGCGCATGAATGTAATTGTGCCTGTCTGCGCATGTTTGTGAGTGGACGTATATGTGTGTATGTGATGTGATGCGTGTGTGTGTGTGTGTGTGTGTGTGTGTGTGTGTGTGTGTGTGTGTGTGTGTGTGTTTGGGTGTGCATGTTTAAGCATGTGTGAGTGTACGTATGCATGTGCAAGCTGCGCGAGCACAACCATGTGCTGTAATGCTACTTTCATTTTGCCCCCTCCAGGATGCTGGAGTCTCTTTCAGCTTTTTGGACATTCTGGAAAGTGTTTTTTCTCATCTCTGTAGCCTCTTTTACTCCACGTATTTGATTTTCATCATTTTTTACTCGTTCATGGTTCTTTATCGCCTATTCATTGGCTTTCGGTCTTGAAAATTCAGCATTTCTTTCTCTCTCGTAATGCTTTGTAGTATGCCAGCTTTTTCTTTTTTTTTCACCTCACAATCAGGCCTTTGGGCAGTGAGACAATACACACAGTGAACACGACCTGTCCATACTGTAAAAAAATGTTTCACTGGCCTGTAGGGCATATATATGTGTGTGTGTGTAGAGAGAGAGAGAGAGGTTTATACACATATTTTTTCTTTGTTGTTGTTGTGGTGGTAGCACTATGGTGTTGATCAGTATTTTGTTATTATTTTTGTTATCAAGTGATGTGGTTGTTGGAGTGCTCTCCATGGCCTAGTTTTATCAACCCTAAGGATGTCAGTTGTCAGTCTGTCTCTGGTTGACATAGTTTGTCTACAGCTATGTGGTATATATTACTTCTTTTTTTTTTTTAGGACAGGAATTGATCGTTGTCATGGCATCGACATCCCCAGAAGAGTCCTGCGGGGTGGACTAGGCAGGGATCACACTGAAACTGAAGACTGAAGCCTTTCTTTGCTGACATGCATCAAGGGTCATTCCCTATTAGCTGAATTCTTATCAATGCACAAAAAAGAAATGTTCGTGTGGTTTACGATTGCTCATGAGAAGTTTGTTGGTGAGAGTGTGTATAGGATGGTGATCATGAATTGATGTTATGAAAGAATCGTGGGGAATACGTATTTTTTAACAAAATAAAAATGGGACGCTTTCTCAGTGGGAATGTACATGCATATCTTTTGTTAGCTGGACTTGCCATCTCATCATTGGGAATGCCTGTTTTGACAGGACATGAGTATTTTCTCTGCATGTCACGTTTTTTTTGTGTGCTCTGTATAAGAGGACTTGCTGTGGCAATGGCCGGTTTGTTTTCTTTTTTCTTTTGTTTTTAAACAATGTGTTTTGACATGTACATACACCTTGATGCACACAAATTTAGCTGTGAGCTGTCTGGTTTGTGATCCAATTTTTTAAGGCTCAACTGTGGAGAAAGCATGATGTGTGACAGTGCATGAGGAAACCAGGTGTAACATAGTTCTAGCAAAGACTAAGGTTTTTGCATCCGTGTTGTATGACTTCTGCAAAAAGGCAAAGAAGGGAGTTCACATATCCTGACTAATTACTTTGTATTTTACAGCAATTTGGACTTTTTAGCATTCTTTCTTTCCTTCTTCATCTCATTTAGTTCGGTGTCTTTATTTGATCTTTCATCACAGACAAGATCAGATAATAAAAAAAAACGGTGATGATAAAAAAACAGGTGCAAAATCAGCCTTAATTTTCTCATGCACTTATACAACCCATATAGTATATGACCCATATATTGGTGTAGAGAACTTCATAATGATATGGCATGGAGCAATAACAGCTGCAAAAATGCATGGACCATACCAACTTTCACTTACATTTGATCGTTATTAATGCGAAGACCTTTCTTCTTATAATGCTATCAATGGTGGACAGTGCAATACAAGGTGATGCAGAGAGAGAAGTCCTCTGCAGAAAGTATCATGAGAAAATGTCGTCTTTGACAGGTGTCACCTCGTCTTGGTAATTATTTCAGCTAAGTGTCTGGACAGTTGGTCAGTTTTTCAGACTTTTTATGAAAAATTTTCTTTTACAAACAAAAGTTTCTAACACTATTTCTGTAAGAAAAATTTATATGAGACAGTTTGTAACATTGTCTATACGTCCTCCAGCTCCCTGTTTTGCGAGACAGTGAGCTGTTTCATTCCATGTTAAACCATAAAATGATGGAACCCGGCAGAAGTCAATGCCTATTATACCTCTAGATGTTACACAGTGTGTTAAATGTATTATTCCATACAATAGATGCATGACTTATACTTGTTTTTCTTGTGCGCTGTCACATGTTATTTTTCAGAGGGACTTCAAGATATATATGTACATTTGGTGTATTATATATCATTTTTCTTGTTATTGTGTAAGAGAAAATTTTGATATATATTTTTGAAACATTATGTCTGCTGAATGTCTGTTGAGAATGCATGTGCATATGAAAGACAGAATATTAAATACATTCTTTGAAAACGAACTTACAGGTATGAAATTGATGCATTCTCTGCCAAAACATGGAAAAAGAAAAGCATATCAACATGCACATGTACGTCTGGACAACCATACATATATACTGGACCCATGCATAAATACCCACTTTGAATGTTACAACACCCACACATAAATATCCCATACACACATACTACGTTTCAGGCTCATGTCAAAATTGTAAAATATCAGCAAAAAAAAAAAAATCTGTTTGCTGTGTACTTTCTCTTTCCTTGAGAGGTAATATAATATATTCCTCCTACTTTCTTTTTTCTCAGCTAGAAATCCGAGGTTTCCCTTTAGTGAGATTTTGACATTTGTGGCTGTTTTTAAATCCCACCAGTCAGGTAGCCACATTCTGTCTTCAAGATGATGATGGCTTGACGCTAATGTTGGGCATACTTAAAACTGCAGGACATGATTTTGTGTCATTTTCAATCCCCCAAATGCCTCATGTGCTTGCCATCAGAGGGCGCTGTAAGGTGACAGTCAGAAATGCACCTGATTTCGTAGGCCTGATTCAAACTTGCAAAATGTGGTGAAGTCTGGTAAGGCATTGTCATGTGGAGCTGTGCTGTGTAAAAGTTACCGTTCTGTTGTGGGATCAGTGTAGTGTGAGATAGGTCCACTTCTCCAGCTCTTCTGGGATGGTCACAACAGTTCGCCATATCACTTTTCGTGGGAATGGATATTGAACCTGATTTTGATTAAAAATGCACTTGATGACGACCAGTCGAAGCCAGCTATGAAGGTTGAATATGGAAATGATAATTACAGCGATGTACTGATCCCACACATGTCCATCTGCCATCTACATGTCTGGTCAAGTAACTCATGGCTTGGACACTGATTCGCCACAGCCTTAAGCTTATTCCTGCTGAAATACCCCGTGGATAGTTAACATGAGTAAACCAAACTGAGTTTTCTGAACAAAGAAACAAAAAGACCCCCAACGCACGCACGTTCAAATGGTAGCCACCCTCCAGATCAAGGAATGGTGCATGAAAAAATTAAATTCATGCCAACAGCCATCGGAAGTAGCAGGTCCCCCATCTTCCCAACAGTCAATTACACACGAAGCATATTAAAAAAAAAAAAAATTGTCATTGGCAGTTTATGCACATAATTACTACTTGTACTTCAGAAGTCACAATTGTTTGCAGGCGCGATCAAATGCCATTTATTCAACACAGAAAGCTGAGTAGTAAGAGATTTTTTTTTTCGTTTGTGTGAACTGAAAAAAAAAAAAGCTGCATGCAAAAAAGTGTGCGTTACCATGACCATTCAAACCCGGCCACACTAAAATGTAGTCTTCCCATCCCACAACGAGTGTAAGCAGTGCCTTGTTAGGAATTACAAGAGATGCCTACAAGCTCAAGCAGTCATGAAGCGAAGACTACACTGAAGCACATACGAATACACATGCATATATATATATACAAATTATTATGGATGTAAGAATGTGCACATACTCCCCCTCCCTCTCCCCCATCAGCCACATGGTAATATACACACGAGCGAGGCATGGAATGGCAGTATTGGTCAGAACACTGCCATGCTGCAGTGAACCCTGGATCTACGCCCTCGCCAAGAGAAGGAACTGAACGGGATTGTAGGCTCATCCTCGCCATGTCATCATCATGAGAGGCGCCCTCGCTATCTTCTAGTAAGACATACCTCGGGTATCTCAAAATGTCCTTTTTCAACATCTCAATGCAGACACAGCGTTATGACGAGACATACATTCAACGTCTCACGGTGAGAAGGGCACCCGTCATCTCATGATGAGGCCTACCATCAACACTGCATCATGAGACCCACATCCTGCACCTTATGAACTACACGCTCGACATCTCACGAGACACACACGCAACAACACAAAATCTCGCGATGATACATGCGCTCAATGATCTCATGATGATACAAACACTCAGTATCTCCTGAGGAGACACACGCGCTCATCTCGTGATGAGACACACTCAACATTTCATGATGAGACACGCACTCAAAATCTCATAGATATACACTCAAAATCTCATGATGAGATAGACACTCAACATCTCATATTTAGACAGACACTCAACATCTCTCTGTTGAGATACACATTGAGCATCTCATGATGAGACATAAATCTCACGCTGAGACATACACTCAACAGCTCATGATGAGACAAACACTCACCATCTCTCAATGACACATATACACAACACATGTTGAGGCATACCTTCAAAACCCCAGCTGAGGTATATCCTCTGGGACAGTTTTCAACATTTACAGAAAAGCACACTCTCAACACCTCACTGTGATATATGTTATCAACAGCGTACATGGTAAGCCGTACCCTCAACATTTCCTCATGCCATGTTAGCCAGAACTTCAACTATGACATTTCATGGGTGAGGCTTACCCGTACAACCACGGTAAGACATAGCTGCAGCAAATGGTGAGGAACAACGCGAACAACTGGTGATGGAATTCATCCTGAATGCCTCTCGGTGCCATGGTAAGACACCTCAGTACCATGCAGTAAGCTGCACTGTCGACATTTCATACGAGACGTGACCTGAACGTCAGGCTTTGCGATAGGTTTGTAAGTTACACCTCGGAAATTTCCAGGAGAGATACACCCTCAACACCTCACGGCGATCCTTGTCCTCAGCGTATCAAAGCAAACTGTATCCCGACATCTCATGATGGAGAATAGGGTCGACATCTGGCAGGGCAAAATATCTACACACAGAGGTGAGCTGGAGTGACGTCCTGGTCCTTCTCACTCATGCATAGCTGTGAATAATGGTGATCATCCACTGTCAACATAGGCAGAGACACAGAATTTCGTTCTAACGACGATGAATATTTGAGACTTGCATAAAACTGTGTTCATGTTTGGTTTATGTCAGGTTTGTATGAACAATGTTTTCTTTTTTTGAATTTTTTTTTACAGCAAAAAACGGGGGAGCAGTACAAATTCTACTGTACGTAAAACGGACCGCCTCGGTTAGAAAAGGGAAATAAAAGGTAAAAAAAAAAAAAAAAAAAAAAAAGGTTAAAGTTCCCATAACGTATTGGCCGTATGGGCAGTGAACTATCAGAGTTCGCCGTGTCTAGGGCACGGCTTGATGAAAGCCGGAGCCTTCCCTCTCCTTCCGCCGACTTTTACCTTCCCCGAACTGAATCATGTACCCATTTACAGCTGGGTGGACAGAAACCTTTTTCAAGCCGAAAAGATCTGACCCCGATAGTATTTCCACCTCACGACAGCCAGCTCTGCAGGCGAATAGTTTAACTAATTAACCCTGGGCCGTATAAAACGGGATATTTCAAAGTTCAAAGATCTGGATACTTGGTTTACTAATGGTCTTTAAAACTGTTCAAATATAAAATTGGCTTGTAGGAAAGTTCTGTGTCGAAGTTTGGTTCTAATACAACTAACTCCGCGGGTAACTCCGCGGGTAACGTGGCCTTCTAAATTCACTTCTATTTTTTGGTCAAAATTAAGTAATTCATGAATCATACTACCTACCTAACCCACGAGACAGCTTCTTGCAGACTTGGCAAAAAATAAGTTAACGTCTTGAATTGATAGGCCTGCAGCGCAAGTGAGACGATGAGACGAGTAAATGAACTAAAGGACCTCAAAAGAAGTAGTACAAAACTGTGGTCTTTGGAGTACTACAGCTAGTAGTCTTGAGTACTAGAGCTAGTCTTGGAGTGCTAGAGCTAGTCTTGGAGCACTAGAGCTATACTTGGAGGAGTACCAGAGCTAGTCTTGGAGTACTAGAGCTAGTCTTGGAGTGCTAGAACTAGTCTTGGAGTGCTAGAGCTAGTCTTGGAGCACTAGAGCTAGACTTGGAGTACCAGAGCTAGTCTTGGAGTGCCAGAGCTAGTTTTGGAGTGCTAGTGCTGAAAATATTTTCTCTTTTCTCTACAGTTGACTTGTAAAAGAATGATCCGTAAATCGTCTCAATTTTCACTGAATCAGAGGTATTCGGACGGAGGTATTTGATGATTTAAAACAAACAAACAAACAAACAAACAACAAACAACAAAAAACGGCTATAAATAACGGTTACTAGCGGCTATAACGGTCCATAACGGTTTTCTTCTTTATGGAATATCTCAAAAAAATACTCGGCCGATCTTTCTGAAAATGTGTATGCTCATTATGGGTCACGGATGATGCCCGATGTTTACCGTTATAGCCGTTACTAACGGCTATAACGGCCCAATACGGTTTTTCTCTTTATGGAATATCTCATGCGTATTCCAGATAAACTGGGAGCACGTTTATATGCTTTGCATCTTGTTTTTTTTTGTTTTGTTTTTGTTTTTTTTTTTTTTTAGAGAGTGATGACCTATATATTTGATCATGACGCTGTTCTTTATCTAACACAGGCCTCATTTCACTCTTCTCAGCTCTGTTTCGACATACCTAAAGATAAAGAAACTCATCCAAAATGCTGCGCAAAATAGACGGAGAGGTTATGAAGTAACGACTTTTTTTGTGTGTGTGTGTCTGTTTGTTTTGCTCGTACTTAAATTTAAAGAAAAGGCTGATATTAAAATTGAAATGGCTTTGGTTTTCATCCAGCAGCCATTTTGCGCCGACTATGAGAAGATAAGTGGTTTCTCGATCTTCGTTTTCACTGTCTTAGATGTTGTTTGTGTTTGCCTGAAGAAGACCCAAGAGATCGAAATGCATTGTGTTTAGTCCTGTAAACTATTTGTCTGTATCTGAGGCGGTAACTAACACCTTGTCTTTTATACCTTTAGTTTGAAATTAATGTACGCAGAGCCTGAGGGTAATAATGCGCTGGAAAAGATGTTATAGCAACTCACCGAAAAATTATATCACATAAGTATTGGTAAAGCATAATTCAACGGTTAAGCACACACCACGAGACTCTGGGATGATAAGTGCAAAGGTTGTCATTTGTCTCATTTCCGCCTAACTGAATCATTAACCGTATTTTCACTGGACGAAAGTGTAGGCATCTATCCAATCTTTGTTTCAAAGATTCGCGTGAAAGGAAATTAAACAGAAATTTCCCCACATTGCATACTTTACCAACAAGTTGATGCAGCACCTAAGAGTACCAAATGTTGCCGGGGGAAAAAAAAAAAAAGGAAAAAAGAAAAAAAGATGAATACGTCTCCCCATGATTTACACATGAAAGTTTGTTGGTCTGACTGAGGTTAGAAGCGGATATTTAAAGATATTAAGTATGTCTTTCTCCGTATACTCTGGCCTATCATTTGTGGCTGTGGTCCGAGTTAAATTTGTATATAGCTTTTATACACTGCAGTGTGTATAACGACCCACATTTTAACACGTATCAACAGTGACGATCATCTCTCTGTCTGTGTGTGAGTACATCTGCACAGTTGCCACTGATAACAAACGAGCGACCAATAATTATTTGGAGCAACACATTGACACACATTGCAGACGAACGCTAACTAAACTACGAATTATGCCCTTTGAACTTCTAGTTGAGTGGGGTTTTTACAGAGACAACAAACAATGAACAGCATGTGAGCGGTATAATGGATATACATTATTGGATCATGAACACAACAATTTGAGGACGGAGACACATTTGCCATCAGGAAGTCGAAAGCGATTTAACAGCAACAACATCTTGCACACACATGTAGAATCCCCTCACCAACTTTCGGAAGAGAAGGTCAGTTTGGCCGTTGGTATGGATGACGTCACACATAGCAGGCACCCTGCGTGAGAAATCGAAAGAACGAAGGAAGTATTGAAACTGAGTGAACGATATTGAACGATATAGTAACCGGATGACACGGGAAACAACTGAATCAAGCGCCAGCTGGCAGCTCTTCAGTCGGCACTACCCGAGTAGGCAGCCCGTTGTGTAAAACGAGTGTAGATTGTAAAGCGCTTAGAGCTTGGCCTCTATCCGAGAATAGGCGCTATGTAAGTATTCATAATAGTAATAAATCTTAAATGAATGATAGCGAACCGCCAAAAGAAACGTGGACAAACGAGTCACAAGACAAAACACGACGCGTTTCGACCTCTTAGGTCTTCTTCAGGCAAGACACAAACAAATAGGACAATAAAAATGAACGGAATGTGACTTCGCTTAGATCTCTTCAGTGCAAGGTAGGTAGGCGTTGAATAATAGTAATAATAACTGGATAATAATAATGATTAACATAATAATAAGAAGAAGAACAACAACAACCCAACAACAACACAACAAC
Organism: Conus betulinus; assembly: GCA_016801955.1. Lineage (NCBI taxonomy): Eukaryota > Metazoa > Mollusca > Gastropoda > Neogastropoda > Conidae > Conus > Conus betulinus. The sequence continues at coordinate 115,367 of JADBJO010003961.1, read as the reverse complement.
AGCCTCAGAGAACCCATGTCAGTTGACTGCCTCCAGCCTATACTTGCCCAGTGGGTCATTGTGTGTGTCTCTGGATAGAGAGAGAGAGAGAGAGAGAGAGCGAGAGAGAGAGAGAGAGAGAGAGAGTTTGATAGCTATAGAAATAAACCACCTGACCATCAACACTATCACACACCATTCTCGCCCATCTCTCTCTCTCTCTCTCTCTCTCTCTCTCTCTCTTCCCCCCTCCCCCCCCCTCCCCCCCCCCCCCCCACACACACACCACACAGTTACCACCGATAATAAACAGGTGACGAGCACTGACGAGCATTAACTATGCGATGAGAGTTAGCGCCCATTAACTAAAGACTAAAGTCGATAGAGAAAAATGCAGACAGAAGAGAGGTAGACTATGTGATAGATTTTATGTCGTAGGGTGAATACTATAAATCGATCACTCGTATCTCTCAAAGCTTTTGGTGTTTATATGGTAAGTAAATCGTCCTCTCTCTCTCTCTCTCTCTCCTCTCTCTCTCCTCTCTCTCTCTCTCTCTCTCTCTCTCCCTCCTTTCTGTGTGTAGTGTGTGTGTGTGTGTGTGTGTGTGTGTGTGTGTGTGTGTGTGTGTGTGTGTGTGTGTGTGTGTGTGCGCGCGCGCGCGATATATCATTGATAACAAACAGGCAACTGTATCGAGAGCAACTACGTGACATGAATTGCAGACGGATATCATAGGCTTCGAATCAGCGCCCGTGAACTCGATCCAACTCGAGGTCGGCTAGTCGCTAAACAACCGCAGACAGACCAGCCAGACTCTGCGCAGCATATCCCGTCCTGGATGGAGCACGAACTACACCGTCTTAATAAGTGAATTATTGGACCATCAACGAAACAATGTGATGGCAAAGCCTGTAGAAATAGATGTGCCAACAGAAATCCGAACGGTAATAAAAACAAACAAAAACCAACCAAAAACAAAAAAACAAAACAAAACAAAACAAAACAAAAAAACAACAAGCAAACAAACAAACAATCCCCCTCCCCCCTCAGATCAGTGACTGCTCGTTGTTCGTTTTCATGAGCCGTGAATGTGTTTGTTTTGCCTGACGAAGACCTAACAGGTCGAAACGCGTAGTGTCTTGTCTTGTTACCTGCTTGTCCATATTGTTTTGAGGAATCACTAGCAATTCTATTTACAAATCTTTGCTATGCTGAAAGTCTCTCCTTTTCATCCCCCCCCCCCTCTCTCTTTTATTTTCATGTGTGTGTGTGGTTTGCTTATTTGTTTTTTGTTAGTTAGTTAGTTTGTTTGTTTGTTTGTGTTTTTTTTGCTTGCTTTATACCTAACTTCTAGTTATGACTGTTGCTCTTTTTTCTGTTTGGATTTTTTGGTGTGTTTTTCTTTCTGTATGTTGAACAACAATAAAAAACAAATAAAGATGTTTTTAAAAAAAAATCTATTTCATTTCCGCCTTCAGTCACATCACTTTGGCATCAAGTCATACTGTGTTTTTCTGTTCGGAGACACTAATGAGAACCTAACAGCACTATGGTAAACATACGCCACCATTGTAATGTTCTGAAGCAGGACGACAGCGGAATCAATTTTACCGAATACTTCAACGCGATCACATGTGTCAAACAAAACCTTCGGTGTTAATTAATACCCCCCTCTCCCCTCCCGCTCCTCCCTCCCCCCCCCCCTTCCCTTCCCTCTCTTCTCTCTTTTGTCGTCCTCCCCCCTCACTCTGAGATTCTGTGTCCCCCCCCCCCCCAGCCCCCCTTTTCTCTCCCCCTTAGTTTTCTGGTCTCTACTTTTCTCTGTGTGTCTGCAATTTCTGACTGTTTAGTCCACAGTGTGTTACCATTGCACAGTTTAAGTTCATGTCTGTTACAATCTTCCTCCCTTTCCTAAAACAAGAAGTGACAATAAAAACGTTGAGCAATCATGATCACAACAATAAAAAACTTTGAAACCCAAAGAAATCCCACGGGACAACTCATGACAGTTCAACAAGAGGAGAATCGCGTTCGGTAATCAAGGTGGCGAGCTCCCCAAGAAAGCTACAGGCTACACATCAAAAATTAATGTGCGAAGGCCTTGCTTAAGGAGTCGAGTATTTATAGACTGGCACAATTAGACTGTTTTGAGAACTTTTATTGTGTCTGAAAGTTAATTCTACTCATTTTCTTTCATGCGGCCATCAAAGTACCAGCTATAGGTGGCTCCAAGCAGGCAGACTAAAAATATCAAGCGAAAGGTACTATTTGGGCGCTTTGAGCTGGCGCAAAGATTGGGTCACGGGTGAGTGCCAAGTCCTGAAATGTGTGTGTCAACTAAGGTAAAGTTCATGTATTTGAAGACTGCTTGTGATTTCAATGGTACCCCCCCCCCCCCCCCCCCCCCCCCCACCCCCGCCCAAACAAGGGAAATAATTGATGGAGAGTTGTTCTTTTGATCAGTTAACAGTTTAACATTAAATGCTGGCTCAAATTTATGGTAGGCTTCAAAAAGCTTATAAGCTTATGATTATGGATGATATTCTATTGTAGTGCAACATCCTAATTATGGCGTGTGCCCTCAAAGCGATCGATGTTTCCCCGACATGTTGGAGATGCGAAACTAAGTGAAGCTATGATTATACGTAATTAACGTATAAATAAAAGCGATGTCACCGAAATGTTGCCCAGATGTCGTAAACTAGCTGGCCCCTCCTAGCAGGAAACGGTGCTTGAGAGCTGACGGACGTTCCTTGGTGCCGCGCCTCGGACAATCCTTTGCCTCGCCCACAATTCAGTCAGGCCAAGCGTGCATGACTAGCCATAAACCGTTCTTCTGGCGTTGTATCGTGTCACAGACAAACACATAACACACACACACACACACACACACACACACACACCACACACACAGAGAGAGAGAGAGAGAGAGAGAGAGAGAGAGAGAGAGAGAGAGAGAGAGAGAGAGAGAGAGAATTTGTGTCTGATGAGAATGAAAATTTGAAAATTGACATGGACTCAGTGGTACATGCCGTCATGGTCAGTTAACGTGACTACGAATTGACCGTAACTGTTCAGTGGAAGACTGACACTACAAACACTGTCACCAGCCACCGTAGCGCTGTGGTTAACGTGGCGGATTACCGGCTGGGAGGTCGTGGGTTCGATTCCCTTCAGAACCATTTACATTTGAAGCATTTTTCGCCCAATGATCTGCTCGAACCCAGCTTCGACATTATTATTATTTTTTGTTGTTGTAGGATTTATTTATTGATCAGTGATGTGTACATAAACAATCTAATGAACTGAAGCAGCAACAACAAGCAATAGCTTATGATGTGCTCAATGACGAAAAAAAATTACAACAAGAAACACATCTGTAAAATTGCATTATCAATATTGATACAAAAAAAGAGAGAGAGAAAGATAGAGATAGAGAGAAAGAAAAATGCTAAGTATTGAGAGGGGAAAAAATTGTAGAAAAGCTTACTTAAAATTAGAAAGAAAGGAAAGAAGACAGAATGGAACAGAAGTATCTAACAATAATGCAATCAGGCAATCTACGCAACAAGCATCATGCTTCCCCCATGCTGTGGGTTTGCTGTCGGCCCAACTGGGAAGACAGGAGCCACACCGTCGAGCTTCATCCTCTTCATGGATGTGTCACACATTGACCTTCCTGGATGCATGCCGTAGAACGTTCCAGGAAGATGTGGCACTATTCCTGCATCTGAAAGGAAATCTTAGATGAGGTAGGGGGAGGGGGGGGGGGGGGGGGGGGCAGTAAACAGTGAAAAAGGAACACGTAGGATACATCTTGCTCCACTGATGAGACAACTGCACGCTCCTAACTCTGAAAGAATGCTGCTCAGGACATAAATCACTTAAAAAAATGATGTGTGTCCTCTGTGCTGGCATTTGCTCTAGGTGCAGTGATTTGGTGTCGTAAGCAGCATTCTCTCTGGACTTATGGGCAAGTAATTACCGCATCATGGAAGCGAGAGTTACCCTACTTGTTGGTTAGTCCTCTTTCTGTTGAAATGGGAAATTGCCGTTGGTTTCTTCGTTTGGTTTTGGTATTTAGAACATTGTGCTTTCATGACACCTTTGTTCAACAGAATAATCGTGGCATGAAAGCAAAAATATGGACTGAAAACTAAAAGTAAATAAATGGGTACAAACGTCCTGCTCAGGTCATACGGCCAGCTGGAATGACCATTTCCCCGGAAATGTGGAAGCAGACTTATCGGATAAGACACTGGCTCATTTGAACAATAAGATGAACATCGAAAATGGAGTTATCTATTTATTTATTATTTATTGTTACTTTATTTATTTAGTTACTTGTTTTAGCGAGAATTTTTTTTTTTTCGTTTTAGTTAAAAAACCGAGAATCGAACGCGCGACCTTATGACAAGGAAATCTTAGTGGTTACACAGGTTGCACACCAAAACTTCATGCGCCATGGCCTTGCTTAAGGAGCCGAGTTTTTATAGACTGCCGCACTTAGACTGATTTGTGAATCTTTATAGCGTCTAAAAGTTTATTCTCTCTGTTTTCTTTCATATAGCCATGAAGGGACAAGCCAGGTGGTTCCAAGCAGACAGACTGAAATGAAGAGAATAGGACTATTTTAGGGAAACCCCCTGGAGCAAAGATTAGGTGATGGGTGAGTGCAGTGGCTTGAAATGTGAAGGGAGCCAAGCAAAATGTCATGTATTTGAAGATTGTGAAGGATCTCATCGGTGGAAATCCGCCCCAAATAGGTGAAACGATTGGTGGGTAGTTGTTCTTTTGGTCAGTTATCAGTTTGATATGAAATGCCGGCTTAATTTTATGCTAGGCCTCAAAACGCGTGTAACAGGAATTTGGAGCCAAATGGTAATTGTGGCGTGTGGCCTCATACTGGATGATCTAGTCAGACGGCACTTCATCTCCTTTTGCGCTCGGTTCTCTCTTCTCTGCCCTGCCCCGCCAACCCCTTCCTGCCCTCACCTCTCCCCTCGCCCTCATCATGGCGTCAGAGGGTGGGAATAGAGGCTGGCCCTCACTCTTTCCGTATCCAATGCTTGTACATAGTATATGTGCAAAACCACCGCGCGCCGTGTCTTGGCGCTCTGAAACGTCACGCCACCAGTGTGATTATCGTACGAGCACATTCAGGCCGACTTTCTCATCATTCACGTGATCTGCATGCTAATTCCCGAATCAGGTCTGGCTTGGCTCACGGTCACATGAGTTCCCACTTCAATATGAAGATAGGAAAATTTAAAAAAAAAAAAAAAAAAAAAAAATGAAGAGATGGGCAGCAGCGTGCTCTCAAGCACTGAAGAAGGGAAGCTCAGTATACCACATAGACACTCTCCCCACACCACACACACCTCGTGTGGTTTCTGGCAAATAACATGATTCTGGCAAATAACATGGCGACAACAACCGCACCAAGTGACGATAGACCCGACAACAACAGCAACGTTCGACGGTCTGAGGGTACCACGGCAACGGGTTCCACCTACGGCAGTCTCGGGACTACAACAACGAATGAACAACAGAACAAAGACACGTCACGGTCTGAGGATAACATAAACGGTACGGCTTTAAAAAAAAAAAAAAAAAAAAAAAATTTGTTTTAGCTCATTTTAACGCGTAATTGTGGCATGAATCCTTACTGTACGGTGTTGACTGTATTTATAATGTTTTCACTTCCAAAGGGGTGCGTGTCGGTAGTGCTTCGATGTCATTAGCGCTACAAATCTATTACCGCTATGTGCCAACAGAGCTACGTAGTATGATCAAGGCGTTCATTAGCGCTATGTGCCTGTAACGCCAGGCGCCATTACTATTCCGTTGAGTAGCGCTTCGAGTTGATACCTCTTAAGTCTCTTGTTACCGCTGGGTCTCTTTTGGGGTAACGTCTTAACAGCGCTGCTCGGTTAATGGCGGCAACGGCTGTTTGTGCGTGCCGGCCCGTGTGTGAATGTTGTCTTATTCTATTTCGGCCTTTGATTATGCTGCGTGTTCCCGTCTGCGTCAGAATGTGCTCAGCAGTGGCAAGGTTAAGGTAAGCAGACCCAGTGTTTGCCGCTGTACAAAATATGTAGATATTTCATTTACGCTCGCTCTCTCTCTCTTTGTTGATGCTCTCTCTCTCTCTCTCTCTCTCTCTCTCTCTCTTCACACACACACACACACACACACACACACACACACACACACACACACACACACACACACACACACACACACACTACTTTGTAAATACAGACCCTTCTCCTTCCCCCTTCTCTCTCTCTCTCTCTTGACGCTCTCTCTTTTTTTCACACACACACACACATACACACACACGCGCGCGCGCGCGCGCGCGCACACACACACACACACACCCCCTTGGCAATCACCATTTGCCTATGAACACACACACACACACACACACACACACACACACACACACACACACACACACCCTTGGCAATCACCTTTCCCCTGTGCAGTGGTGCTATCAGTGCAGTGTTAGATAGGTTCCCTTGATCCACATTCCAGAACAGCCATCCCCTTCATCCCTATGACCTCTACTGGTATCGACCTGCATTAACTGGAGGAGCTCAGGGAAAGGTTTATTGAAGATCACACTGCTCATGAACACGAGCAGTTGAGATGTCATTTCTCATGTTGAATATTAACAACTAGGGTAACTCCTGACTCCCATGTCCTACAACACCGCTGATATTCAACACGAACGAACGGAATCTTTAAATGAGGAACAGTAACGAACAAACAAGCGGGGTAACTGTTGCTCCCATGACGGAATGGATACACGGCCCGTAACTCCAAGCGAATGCTACTTCCAACACCGAATCGCCTGGCAGAAAATGACGGCACAGAGCACACAGAACAACCAGGGAGACATAACTCCAAACAATGCTGCTTACGACTCCGAATCGCCTGGCGGTAAAGACAACACAGAGCGCACAGAACAAACAAAGAGAGAGAGAGGGAGGGAGAGAGAGAGGGGGGGGGCGGGGGCGGGAGGAGGAACAGAGAGAGACAGAGACAGACAGACAGACACAAAACTTCTATAACCAACACCAGAGACTCCAAACTGTGATGATGATGGGGGACAGACAGACATACAAACAGACAAACAGAAAGAACATGTCAGATCAACAACAACAACACAACAACAAAAATTAAAGTCAGTAGATGTCTCTTGGCAAGTGAAGTATTTTCAAACCTGTTACACTCACAGATTTAAGACATCTGTGACTTTTTCTGTCAAACCCTCCCAATATCTTTAGTTCGAACATTACAACGGATTTGCTATGAAATTGTGTGCTGTCAGAAACCAGAGAAAATTATCCGGAAAAACGACACATGAGAGTCTATAACACCGAGGTATCGGTTTTCCTAAATCAAAAAATAACATGTCACTTCTTTGAAATCGTCCTGAATTCGTAAAACGAACACACACACACACACACACACACACACACACACACACACACACACACACACACACACACACACACACACCACAACTGAATACATAAGGGCAAACTTTCTATGGCCGCTTATCAACAGATTTGTTCCAGAATTTGTTTCCACGTTTACAAACTGAAACCAGTTCTGGTCAGATGTCATTGAAGCTTTTGTTTTCCAGCTGTGAGAACATTTCAGGAAACTTCGCTGGAATCTTAGCCGAACCATTTTAAAAAATGATAATAAACGACTCCAGGCGAGCAAATCTTACGTTGTATTGGGAAGAAAACTTGAAAACAAAAATGCACATTGTTATTGCATTGCACACGTTTTTGATGGTAACGGACAGAGTCTCTCTTACATGCATTGCAAACAGAAATGTCAGTGTCAGTTTTGTCATCTTTGTTACAT
>JADBJO010003961.1:95000-102500 GCA_016801955.1 Conus betulinus | reverse complement strand
GGCTGAGAGAGGTGAGGGACACACACACACAGGGCACGGCTGAGAGGTGAGGACACACACACAGGGCACGGCTGAGAGGTGAGGGACACACACACACACTGAGGGCACGGCTGAGAGGTGAGGTGAGGACACACACAGGGCACGGCTGAGAGGTGAGGGACACACACACAGGGCACGGCTGAGAGGTGAGGGACACACACAGGGCACGGCTGAGAGGTGAGGGACACACACACAGGGTACGGCTGAGAGAGGTGAGGGACACACACACAGGGCACGGCTGAGAGGTGAGGGACACACACACAGGGCACGGCTGAGAGGTGAGGGACACACACAGGCACGGCACGGGGCACGGCTGAGAGGTGAGGGACACACACACAGGGCACGGCTGAGAGGTGAGGGACAGACATACAGGGCACGGCTGAGAGGTGAGGGACACACAGGGCACGGCTGATACAGGGCACGGCTGAGAGGTGAGGGACACACACACACAGGCACGGCTGAGAGGTGAGGGACACACACAGGGCACGGCTGAGAGGTGAGGGACACACACAGGGCACGGCTGAGAGGTGAGGGACACACACACAGGGCACGGCTGAGAGGTGAGGGACACACACAGGGCACGGCTGAGAGGTGAGGGGCACACACAGGCACGGCTGAGAGGTGAGGGACACACACAGGGCACACAGAGGTGAGGGCACGGCACGAGAGAGGTGAGGGGCACACACAGGGCACGGCTGAGAGGTGAGGGACACACACAGGGCACGGCTGAAAGGTGAGGGGGCACACAGGGCACGGTTGAGAGGTGAGGGACATTCACACAGGGCACGGCTGAGAGGGTGAGGGACACACACACAGGGCACGGCTGAGAGGTGAGGGACACACACACAGGGCACGGCTGAGATGTGAGGGACACACACACAGGGCACAGCTGAGAGGTGAGGGACACACACACAGGGCACGGCTGAGAGGTGAGGGACACACACAGGGCAGAGGGCTGAGAGGTGAGGGACACACAGGGCACGGCTGAGAGGTGAGGGACACACACACAGGGCACGGCTGAGAGGTGAGGGACACACACAGGGCACGGCTGAGAGGTGAGGGACACACAGGGCACGGCTGAGAGGTGAGGGCACGCACAGGGCACGGCTGAGAGGTGAGGGCACGCACAGGGCACGTCGGCGTCGTGCACTGAGGGAAGGTGGAGCAGGTCAGCCTCACAAACACAGGCTGTAACGGGAAGCTATCATGACACACACTGAGCAAAAACAAAGCAGTGGACAACAACGTTTTATTCAACCGTCCAGCCTACCTACCCAGCGGCCACACCATGCCACAAGAGAGAGAGAGAGAGAGGGGGGGGGTGTAGCACATCACACACACCACACCACACCACACCACACCACACACACACAAAGCAAGAGAGAGAGAGAGAGAGAGAGAGAGAGAGACACCGCACCACACCACACCACACCACACCACACCACAACGTAACACAACGCAACACAAAGTAACACAACGCAACACAAGACATTATAACGCAGCACACACACACACACACACACACACACACACACACACACACACACACACACACACACACACACTACCTATGCACGTACGCACGCACGCACACACATTTTACACGTTATGCGCAGACACACAGACAAATAGATATACACGCGCTCGCGCGCGCGCGCGCGCGCACACACACACACACACACACACACACACACACACACACACACACACACACACACACTAACAGACACACGCATATGTACATTACACTCACTCACACACACACACACACACACACACACACACACACACACACACACACACACACACACACACACACACACACACACACCTTACACCGACACATAAGCACACACGCGCGCGCGCTCGCGCACTCATGCACGCATGCATGCACGCACTTACATACCTCACACACACACACACACACACACACACACACACACACACACACACACCGCAAGACACAGACACTTTCTCTGTCTCTGTCTCTGTCTGTCTCTGTCTGTCTGTCTGTCTGTCTGTCTGTCTGTCTCTCTCTCTCTCTCTCTCTCTCTCTCTCTCTCCAATTCAGTACAGTTCAGAGGTTTGATTTGTTATCTGTTTATCATGGATGAAATTAGACGACGAACTAATTGAAAGAAAAGAGAGAAACAAACAAACAAACAAACATTTACATCCACAGGTCAATCAATCTCACGTTCACCTGCAAACTAATGATACAGACTCTCAACACTCAGGTTTGGGATCCTCGTAACACTCTAACGTCTGAGAGGCGTTTCACAGAGGCGAGCTGGCGAGGATTTTCGCATGTTCGGCGAGTGTCAACGTTTCACAGCACACCCTAGCGGCGAGCCAGGCTAGGAAAAGGCGACAATTGGCCAGACTGTGTTGGGGCTGTCTGGACAGTCGCAGCATCCTGTGGTTGGTGCAGGAAGAGTGCTAATGTTCTCTGGCTGGCAGACAGCAAGCGATCAAAACGCTGACCCTTCAACAGCAAGAAGAGCTTGAAGAACCAGTCACGTTGCTCATTTGAAGTTTTGTCTTTGCGCCGGTTTCTTTTGGCACCCCCCCCCCCCCCCCCCCCCCCACGCCTCGCCAATCTCTCGCGCCGCCAAAACCAGCAAGCCGCTCGCCGCAAGGGTACTCTCGCTGCCTTGCCAGTCCAGCATCTGTGAAACTCGTCTCTGGCTTACAATAAATAATTCACACTGGGGGATTTTTCCCTCGGAGTTAGCAATTAGTTCTGACTTCATTTCCCATACAGTCCTTCGAATGAGTCAGTAAACCGAGGTTCTGTGTGTGAACGCACGCATAACATCTTGCACACACGTAAAGTCCCATCACCAGCTTTCGGAAGAGAAGGCAAGTGTGGCCGTTGGTATGGATGACACGTTACACATAGCACAGCGTGAGAAATGGAAAGAATGAAGAAGAGGTAAGGAAACTGAATGAACGATATTGATTGGAGGACACGGGAAACGACTGAATGAAGCGCCAGCAGGCAGCTCTTCAGTCGGCTCTACCCCAGGTAGGCAGCCCGTTGTCTGTACGCAAGAGTGTGAATTGTCAGCGCCTAGATCCTTTGGCAAGGCGCTTTATAAATGCTATGTTATTATTATTATTATCATTATTATTATTGTTTGTCCAGCGGCCCAGGTGTCCCTCGTGCTCCAAAACCTGCTGGTGGTGGTGTGCTCGGGAGGGGTGTACGCCTACATCCACTGGGAGGCCCGGATCCAGGCGGAGCCCGCGGATGGGCCGTGCCCCTCTGCCATGGCCTGGTCATCGTGCTGGCCGTCCTGGCCGACCTGGCCAGCACGGCACGGGTCATCGCCGTGGAGAAGGACTGGGTGGTCAAGATCTGCGGCGAGGATCGTGACTTGCTGGCCAGTGGGTTTCTCTCCACCCCCCCACACTCCCGCACACCCTTCTCTGTCTGTCTGTCAGTATGCATGCATGTTCTCTCTGTCTGTCTGTCTGTCTCTGTATATGTATGCATTCTCCGTCTGTCTGTTTGTCTGTCTGTCTGTCTGTCTGTCTCTCTCTCTGTATATGCATGCATTCTCTGTCTGTCTCTTTCTTTCTCTCTCCTCTCTCATTCTCTCTCTGTTAAGTATGCATGCTCTCTCTATCTCTCTCTCTGTTGCTCTCTCTCTCTCTCTCTCTCTGTATGCATGCATGCATGATCTCTCTCTCCTCTCTCTCTCTCTGTAAGTATGCATGCTCTCTCTCTCTCTCTCTCTCTCTCTCTCTCTGTAAGTATGTATGCATGCTCTCTCTCTCTCTCTATGCATGCTCTCTCTCTCTCTCTCTGTAAGTATGCATGCTCTCTCTCTCTCTCTCTCTCTCTCTCTCTAAGTATGTATGCATGCTCTCTCTCTCTCTCTCTCTCTCTCTCTCTCTCTCTCTCTCTCTCTCTCTCTGTAAGTATGCATGCTCTCTGTCTCTAAGTATGCATGCTCTCTCTCTCTCTCTCTCTCTCTCTGTATGCATGCATGCATGCTCACCCTCTCTCTCTCTCTGTCTCTTTCTCTCACCTTCTCTCACCCTCTCTCTCTCTCTGTATGTATGGATGTGTGTACACATGTATGTAGTAAGCATGTTTGTATGCAGTTCAGTTCTCGTTGGTTAGTCTGTTCCGTTTGGACCTCTGTCTGTCTGTCTGTCTCTCTTTCTTTCTCTGTCTGTCTGTCTGTCTGTCTGTCTGTCTCTCTCTCTCTCTCTCTCTCTCTCTCTCTCTCTCTCTCTCTCTCTCTCCTTTTCTACACTCTTACATGGAGGTGTGATTCATTGGTAGGATCTGTTCCGTTTGGACATCATTCTTTGTGTGTTAAATTGCCCGTTTTCGCTAAAACCATATCAGATGACAACAGTAGCAGCAACAACAGCAAAACAACAACAACAACAACAACACAACAACAACTCCAAGGGGGTAGGGGGCGTGGGAGTGTGTGGCTGGGGATGGAGCGGGGGACTGTATGTCTGTTTCTCGCCCTGTGTTTCTTTTTGTCTCTCTGTCTGCTCTGCTCTGTTTGAGACATTTGTTGGCAAGTTTGTTTGTTTGTTTTCACTAAAAAAAAAAGTGATGACAGATAATTAAAAAAAAAGCACACACACACACACACACACACACACACACACACACACACACACACACACACACACACACACGGCAACTTTGCTTCAGTCTCCATGCATGTCTCTCTGTGTCTGTGTTCGTCTGTCTGATTTGTATTGCTTAGGCGTCTTCCCTTCCCCCCCCCCCCTCTTCATTGTGTGTGTCTACGTATATGCGTGTATTTGGGCAGTTGCAAGCATGCGCGTGTTTGTATTCATCACACACACACACACACACACACACACACACACACACACACACACACACACACACACACACACACACACTCTAGCACAAATCTGCAACTCGCTTGACACCAAACTATGCCACGACGGCGACGACGTTGATGACGATGACTATGATGGCGACGACCATCACCACCACACCCACCACCACCACCACCACCACCACCACCACTACCACCCTGCCACCACCACCCTGAAGTGAAATGCCCTTCACCGCCGTCACACACACACACACACACACACACACACACACACACACACACACACACACACACGCATATATATATATATATATATATATAAACTTTCGTTTTGTTTAATCCTACTACCTTTCGCTGGCTGCTTTGGGGGTGCTGTTGCATTCTTTTCGAACCCTTGGCGGTCGGAACACCCACAGAATTATGGACTGTGGTGTGTCTCTATCTGACGCCAAGAGCACAGACACAATCAGCCGTGTCTCCCTGATGAGTCCGATCCAGCGGACGAAAGGCCTCGGAGCAGGCGACACATATAGATCTGTCTTCGAGAGGGATTGCAATAGTTTCTTCATACAGCTAGCGAAGGGGTTTTCATATTTACGATATGCATTTTCCCATTTATTTCATTTTCAATTAAAAAAAATTTTTTTTTTATTAATTTCAAATCTTTGCCAAGTCATTACTATAATGATGGAAGAATTGTTAACCTGCACTTGTTTTCCCCCACTGCTTAGTGTTCAGCATTATATATATATATATATATTTGTTAAACAATAGGATGGTAAAAGGAATATATATACGTACCTCCCCTCCACCCACAGAAATGACGGCCACTCTCCGACGCATCGACCAGACGACGCTGATCCTGGCGCCGGTGGCGACGGGTCAGGTGATGACCTTTGCAGGCATGGAGGTGGGCGCCCTCTTCATCGGGGTCTGGAACCTGGCCTCCGTGCTGCTGGAGTACTACCTCATGTGGAAGGTGTACAACTCGGTGCCAGCCTGGCGGAAAAGGCCACGTCGGGAAAACCGCCTCGTCCTTCTCCCGCTGCTGCTGTCAGGAACGAAGAAGGTAGATTTTATAGGCGCGTGTGTGTGTGAATACGAATGTGTTATAGAGGGTGAATTGTTTACAAGGGTCCCCCGTGGTTAAACGGTTCAGAGAGCGTTTACTTGTGGGGCTGACGGGTCAGGAGTTCGGATCCGTTTGTGTGGTAGTCGGATTTCCACGGCTTGATAACCGTCTCTGCCCACGCGGGGTTAAATGGGGGCGTGGTTCAGGTTCGAGAAGTTAAGGCGGCGGTGGAAGGAAGGGGATGGGCTCCGCCTTGCAAGGTGCCGTGCCTCGGACACAGTGACTTGTTAACAGTTCAGTGCCCATACGGCCATAAGGCGATGGGAAACTGAACTCTTTTTTATCTTTGGACTGGAAAGGCTAACAGCTTTTATACACCGTATCCTTGGAAACCAGAAAGCCACAAAACAACCAGCTTGGAACAATCGCCTCTTCCTGAAGAGAGAGACTTCGTTAGCGCGACTGTGGTGAGTGAGTGAGTGAGGGTGTGTGTGTGTATGTGTGTGTGTGTGTGTGTGTGTGTGTGTGTGTGTATGTGTGTGTGTGTGTGTGTGTGTGTGTGTGTGTGTGTGTGTGAGAGAGAGAGAGAGAGAGAGAGAGAGAGAGAGAGAGAGAGAGAGAGAGAGAGAGAGACCGATTAGGGATACGGAAAGTATCATGTTTAGGCCATTGTTACTCATGAAGGGGTACATATAATTTTTCCAACCTGGCATTTAGAAACAAAATACTTTGCAATAATTTTAAGAAAAGAGAATACAACACAGCTTAAAAGCCTCGTAAAGATAGATCGACAAATTTCTGATCGTTTTTTTTCTTCATGTGTATATACCATAAGCAGCCATGATTTAAACTGACTTGGTACCTTATTGCATTTCAGCAGTGTGTATTGTGCACATTGGTTATATAGAATAGGACAGTATAAAACAAAATGTATCTCATTTTCTTTCTCTTTTTTTGAAAAAAGGAGGACATAGTAAGTCACCTTCACTGTGTTGTCTATGACGATTACGATGCACTGCGATTTCAGAAATGCCAAGCCTTAATCTTTATGAATACATACTTTGAATGTCTGTCTACATTGAGTAATAAATAAGTTTTAACATCAGGGACAGTACAGAGGATTCTGTAAACGTTAATCCTAGCACTGTTCTTGATATGGTAATTCCAGTCTTGCCATCTGCACAAAATCGGCCTTTTCCTAAAAGTTTTCAGAAATTCACTAATCCCATCTACTCCTTGATTCAGCCATACACATCCGAATCCGAACATACACCCGTTTACAGCAAATAGTCGTATGTGTATGATTTACGTGCGTTTGTCAAAGAACTTTGGGCAGATCAATGAATGGAAGAACGAACGAAACGAACAGATGAAAGAGTCAATGGATGGATGAATAGATGGATAGATAAATGAACAGGCTTATTAACGAACGTATACATGAATGAAAAAATGGACGAACGAACAAAAGAATAAATGCATGGATGAATGAACGAACTAAAGAACGAATCAATGGGTAAACCAACCAAACCGACGAATGCAGAAGTG
>JADBJO010003961.1:70000-85000 GCA_016801955.1 Conus betulinus | reverse complement strand
GGTGCTAGAATTGAAATGTGTGCGTCAACAACTTGATTTATCATTCGTTTTACATGAGAGTCATCAAATGTTAGGACAAATGGCTTGGGAGTGCTATAGAAATAGTCCAAAGAACCTTAGTTCTTATGTTAAACACAAAACGGTCAACTTTTCAGTTCTGATTATGTCAAAAGCATCCAAATCTGCAAATTCGCGACACGTATCAGTACCGAA
Source organism: Conus betulinus (assembly GCA_016801955.1). Taxonomy (NCBI): domain Eukaryota; kingdom Metazoa; phylum Mollusca; class Gastropoda; order Neogastropoda; family Conidae; genus Conus; species Conus betulinus. Next base: position 84,787 of record JADBJO010003961.1, on the reverse strand, counting down.
ATTTGGCTTCAGCGTTTTCTCTATTGAAACTAGATGCTATTTTAACTAAAGGTAATGCTTCAACTAAACATACATGAGGTGAGACAAACATATCAAGAGCTTATATTTCATTTGAGTGTGTACCTCTCAGGGCATGCTTACCATTTTTATCATTGATGTTGCTTCAGATATTGATTTTGTTTTTAAAGTTACCTCTTGTTTGTTACATAGTCCGGTTAGGTATTTAATATGATGTGTGCAGTCTTTGTATGATTATAGGAAGACATCCACACATGCACACACACACATAAACACACACGCACACACACGCACGTCTGTAAGCTCTGTCTATCTCTCTCTGTCTCTCTCTCTCTCTCGGCTAATATCACATAATTTTGTGGAGAGACATAAAATGAAACTACTGCTACTGCTACTACTACTGCTACTGCTACACACACCACACTCTCAAACAGATCATCATTAAACTATACGATGGGACTGCCGCTCTGTGGCAGTCCGTTTTCAAGAATAATTTGAATACTATACTTGTTGATGCCAGTTATGCATACGCTGTTTTGTACCCAGATTTATACATCAATATTTATATAGAATAGTCTTTATATCCTGCTTTTGCTCAGAACTTTACTTTTCTAGGTAAATGACTGTTTATAACGATACCAGTCCCTGTCGAATCTAACAAACCGTAGATTTATTTAAAAGGGCAGTGCATATTTCTGGTTCTCACACCTGATTTTCAGTATGTTCTTTATAACAAATTTAGAAAGAGAGGGGGTTAGTTACCGCTAAGGACATTGACAAACAAAGCACAGGACAAGACACAATGCATCACTTTCTTTATAACAAATTTGGATGAGGTGTTTCTTCTTCTTCTTCTTCTTCTTCTCTCTGGCTCTGTCTCTGTCTCTCTCTTTTTACATTAGTAAACAAAGACTTTTCCCAACAGAACCTAGTCTAGAATCTGTTCAGACATAATTTGTAGTTTCAAACTGGAGTGACTGAGGGCGGAGAATGAAGCAAAATTTAGAAAGAGAGGGGGGTTAGTTACCGCCAAGGACATTGACAAACAAAGCACAGGACAAGACACAAAGCATTTCGACCTCTTGGGTCTTTCTTCAGGCCAAAACAGATAACATTTAACCTTTAGGACAGTACGAACAAAGAACGAAGAGTATATTTGTAGAGCACCATTTCCATACAGTGTATAATGTTTTCGTTTGGAAGAGAGGTTTCACTGCTGTCATGATCTACGCACAGACGACGCTGTGGTCGACACCAAGGACAACCATCAGCCTGCCCACCCTCAGTGTCGTTACTACCGCCTCAACTCCCTCGCTCGGGACGTCACCAGGCAGCTCGGCGTCATCCGAAAGGGCCGGCTCCGCCACCACCACACTGACCTCCGCGTTCTTTGACAACGACACCACCGCCACCACCCGTCCACCCACCACCCGCTCCGTGGGACCGACCACCGGTCTCAGCACCAGCGAGCCTTCCTCCACATCAGGGTCCACTACGCCTTCCAAAGACGGGCAGCAAACGACCTTCGCCTCAAGCATCGCCCCTGACCTGATCAGCTCGCCTCGGAACGTCCAAGCGCGTTTGATCACGCCCGAAGATATGACTTCACCCACGAGTACAACTGCTGCTGCTGGTACTACTACTACGACGACGACGACGACGACGTCAGCAGGGTCGTCTTCAGACCCCGCCTCGCCTTCGTTCCAGAGCTCGAGGGGCAGCACGACAGAGGTGGCCACGGAGGGGACGGAGGGGAGCAGTGCTGGTGTCACGGCTGTGACCATGGTCAGTTCCCCGTCCGGTCAGCCCGGGTCAGAGGGCCAGCCCTCTTCCTACCTGTCCGTCAGCCTCTTCATTGGGGGGATCGTGTTGGCCAGATTCGGTGAGTAGACCCTCGGCTCCTCTCTCCCCCCCCCCCCCCCCCCCCCCTCTCTCTCCCCCCCCCCCCCCCCCCCCCCCCCCCCCCCCCCCAGCAGCCATCTCCCATCACACACACACACACACACACACACACACACACACACACAGAGCTACCCTTACCCCCAGTTCCCCTCCCTCCTCGCAGTGGAAAAAAAATCACTTCGTCATTTTGTTTGACTGCAACTGAACGAAGCCGTTTCCTTTCGCGAAGCCGTGTACTAGTATCTGGTTAGTGTTCAGTATACATTGGTTGTGTTGCTGCCGTTTTCTGTTCTTCTCTTTTTATTTTCTGTTTTCTTATCTTTTTTCTTTCTTTTTTTTTTCTTTTTTTTTTTTTTCTTTCTTTCTGTTTTTGACTTGGCTGTCGATAGGCTTGTCTGAGTTAATTGGAAATGAAATGAGACAGGGAACAGTAAACAACAAACAGTAAACAGTGGGGTAGTTTTTGCTCCCATAAGGAAACCTAACACAGAGTAACTTTTATTTCAAGACTGGCACAGCCTTTTAAACTTGAATGAAGTCAGACAAATACAAAGACGAACAATCTAATAGTGGGGGGAAAACAAGAGCAGGCCAACAACTAAATTGTCTTCACAGTAATGACTTGGCAAAACTTTGGACTTAAAGAGGGGGGGGGGGGGGGGGGGGGGGGGGGGGCAGGAGGGGGGGGGGGGGGTGAAGATGTTGAAAAACTGGGAACTTGAAATTAAGAAAATATATCAGATATGAAAGCTCTTCACTAGCTGCATAAGGGAACCATCGCAATCCCTTTTAAAGGCAGATATATTTGTATTGCCTGCTTTCATATCTGATATATTTTCTTAATTTCAAGTTCCCAGTCTTTACATCTTCAACCTCCTGCCCCCCCCCCCCCCCCCCCCCTCCCCCCTCTTTAAGTCCAAAGTTTTGCCAAGTCATTTCTGTGAAGACAATTTAGTTGTTGGCCTGCGCTTGTTTTCCCCCACTATTAGATTGTTTGTCTTTGTATTTGTCCGACTTTATTCAAGTTTAAAAGGCTGTGCCAGTCTTGAATAAAAGTTACTCTGTGTTAGGTTTCCTTATGGGAGCAAAAACTACCCCACTTGTTTACTGTTTGTTGTCTGAGTTAAGTCATCAGTGACGGGAATTCCAATCGGCTTTAGTTTCTTACGGAACTGTAGGACCACCATCTTTCATCTTCGCCTCCTGCCCCCCTCACATCCCCCTCCTCTCATCCCCTCCCTCCCCCCCCCCCCCCCCCCCAAGTCCCCGCGCCCTTCGTTTTCAGGTGACATGATGCAGGATGATAGGGGGCGTGGTCTACCACCTCGATTTCATTCAGTTCATTTGATGTACAAGTATCAAAAAAAAAATCTTCACCCCCCACACATACCCCCCCCCACACACGCAAACACACGCCTCTCTTTCTCCCTCCCTGTTTGTATATCAATCTATGTATGTATGTATGTATACACAAACGCGCGTGCGCGCGCGCGCACGCACACACACACACGCGCGCGCGCGCGCGCGCACAAAACTATACGCACCTCTCTCTCTCCCTCCCTCTCTCTCTCTTTATACACACACACGTACAAAGGCGCGCGCGCGCAACACACACGCGCGCAAGCACGCACGCACGCACACACACACACACACACACACACACACACACACACACACACGTGTGTGTAGGTATAACCAACCAACCAGAAAAACAGTAAGTATCAACCGAAAGGACCCTCTGTCTCTTGCTCCCCTTTGCCTACGACCTGGAAGTTATGATATTTGAAATGATGTGACGGGCGGTCCTCTTTCCGCTTCAGCTTCGATCAAAGTTTGCCAGCGTCTTGGAAGTGTACTGTGCCTAGGCGTACCCAGTGTCATACAGTACAGACTGACTGTGAGAGCGAGGCGTAGTGTAAGTTAACAAGACAATCCTGTATGAGCTTCATTGTATCAGTCTTATATACTCAGTTATTATCTGTTCTACGTTTTTGTACCCCCAGTTCTTTAAGAACAAGGAGTACTTTACAATGGGAACGAAGAAATGCTGTCTGTCTGTCTGTCTGTGTGTCTGTCCGTGGTCAAAATGTGCTCCACTCGCTCCAGACAAAACTTCTGGGGCGACCTTTTTGAAAATTTGTAGGTATGTTCATTATGGGTCAAGGATGATGCTCGATGTTTTATTTTCACCATAATAGCCGTTACTAACGGCTGTAACGGCCCAAAACGGTTTTTTCATCTCTATGGAATATCTCAGAAAGTACTTGGCCGATTTATAAGTTATTTCTTATGCATTGGTGGATGTTAATGAAATTTGGTATATAGAAAGTTATCACAGACGAATGGCACTTCTATAGAGTGTTTCAAAATTTGACAATTAAAAACCGTTATTCCTTGACATAATTATTGTCCGATTTGGATGAAATTTGGTATGTACACACGCGTACTCAAGATAAACTGGGAGTACGTTTATATGCTTTGCTTCTTGATTCTTTTGTGTTTCCAATCCTGTCCGTTGTTCGATTTTTTTTTTTTTTTGGGGGGGGGGGGGGGGGGGGGGGGGGGGGGGGGGGGGGATGGGAGGGAGGGATCAACTTTTTACGTAAATCGTCGTGTAAAGTTCAGTTATCAAGAAAGGAGAACCTGCATTCTATTTCGTTGCAATGTTGACATTTTCTGACCTCATTCGGCACCTTTTGGTCTGTTCCTTTTTCTCTTTCATGAAGTCAGGAGAGCGTGTGCGGAACTTATTCAAAAGTTTCAGTATTTTTGTTTTCTGTACGTAGTCAGATATAGGTGTAATTCGCACTCTTTCCTATTTTTTTCCTTTTTTTCTTCCCTTCTTTCTTTCTGTTGTGTTCTTTGTTTTTGAATAATCCTGTTTCCTACGATCCCAAAACATGTGTATAATCGTGTGTGTGTGTGTGTGTGTGTGTGTGTGTGTGTGTGTGTGTGCGTGCGTGCGTGCGTGTGTGCGGGTGCGTGCGTGCGTGTGTGTGCGTGCGTGTGTGTGCGTGCGTGTGTCTGCGAGTGGTGTGTGTGTGTGTGTGTCTGCAAAGTGGTGTGTGTGTGTGTGTGTGTGTGTGTGTGTGTGTGTGTGTGTGTGTGTGGGTGCGCGCGCGCGCGCGCATGTGTGCCTGCGTGTGTGCGTGCATGCGTGCGTGCGTGTGTGTGTGCGCGTGTGTGCGTGCGTGCGTGCGTGTGTGTGTGTGCGCGTGCGTGCGTGTCTGGCTGTATGCGGGCGACAGGACTGTGGACGGCCGACCTGGCCATCACCCAGCAGTTTCTGGAAGCGGTGAAGGAGGGGGAGAGGGGGCGGTGAACGGGGTGCAGAACTCGCTGAACCGCCTCCTGGACGTGCTCAAGTTCCTGCTGGTCGTCCTGGTGCCGGACGTGCAGACCTTCGGCTTCCTGATCCTCGTCTCCTTCACCTTCATCTGCGCCGCCTGGCTGCTGTACGCCGTGTTCCTGACCAAAGTCCGGGGTCACTTTTTCCACCTGGGGCTGAAATGTGGTGGGGGCCATGGGGCTGGTGCGGACTATGCCAGGATCTCAGGGAGAGAGTGAGAGAGAGAGAGAGAGAGAGAGAGAGAGAGAGAGAGAGAGGGGGGGGGGGGGGTCGGGGGGATGCTCGGTGAGTGGTGGTGGGTGGTGAGATGTTACGGGGGCCGTGTGGTGATTCTCTCTCCCTCTCTCTCTCGCTCGCTCTCTTTCTCTAAACTGTGTGTGTGTGTGTGTGTGTGTGTGTGTGTGCGCGCGCGCGCGCGCGCGCGCATGCATGCATGTATGTATGTGTATACATATATACATGCACGCATGCATACATACACAAATTCACAAACACACATTGATGTATGTTTGTAAGCATGCATGTATGCTATCCATGCATGCACTCGCACATATGTATGCATGTATGTAACATTGTACACACTGTCCGGATCGGACACTAGTGGTCCATTCTGCAGTGTCTGTCTGCCCATATGAATTTTTAAAAACTTTTTTTTTGTGGCACTGGACTGCTTGTCTGACTGTCTGTCTGTCTGTCTCTCTCTGAAAATAAACTTGGGAGTGTCAAACTAAGGGGGGGAAACTTGACGCTCTCCGCACGGTCCGATTCATAAACCTTATAGAAGTCAGTACTTCAGCTACAATGTCATCACCGCGATGTCGAATGTCATATTTTTTGTTTTCTTTTCTTCAGGGCATACAGGTTTGGTTTTATTTGTTCATTCCCTTGATGGTCTGACTTGTCTGTTGGGCTGTGAACAGTTGTTTTGTTTTGTCCGTGGGGGAGTTGGATGGCCCCCGAAAAGGCACCGAGTGTGGTGAACAATGTCATTAGTGACTGACAACTTGAGCTGGAAATTCCAGCCGGGGGAGTGGAACAAACATGGACACCGGTTCCAGTTACATACAATACCTTAAGGGACAGACTTGTGTGTACCGCAGAAGGGGAAGGGGTGGGGGTGGGGGGGGGAATCGGGAGCAGGGAGGGAGGAAAATACGAGGAACGCTTCTTCACTTCTCTGTATTCCTTTGCTTTGTATTTTGTTCTGTTCCTGAAGTTAGTGGGCTACGTTAGCGTGTGTGTGTGTGTGTGTGTGTTTCCTTTCATCACTCCTTGAAACTGAAGAGTTGGTTCATAATTGCATGTTGGATACGTTCGGTCTGTCTGTCTGTCTTTCTCCTTCCGGTCCAAACTGTGGCGCAGTTTAGATCGTTTGTTTACGACTTCATTTACGTTGAATTTCTATGTGTGGGAATTAGTTGGACATGTTTCAGTTATGATCTGGGTTCTCTCCCATCTCACCATGAAAAGGGGAGACCAATGTTTTGGCACGTGGCTAGGACTGGTTGGATGTCTCCATTTCTGCATCTGCCGGAAGGCCTAGATGTCGTTTTCAGTGACGCTCTTATATAGTGGCAAATGTTCGTGATGGCGTTTCTACGTCTCTGTGACAATGGTAATGAAGAAGGGAAACGGTGGCATTTATTTCTATGTTGGTAAAAGGATTTTCATATATGATCGATGACAGAAATATTTCCTTTCGGACCCCCTTCCCCCTTACAAACGCTTCTTTTTGTCAAATATCAAGGCCTCTTCGGCTGCAGAAAATGATACGAAAACTCTCACACGATATTTACAATTTCAGTAAAGATCAGTTCAAGATTTTTAGAGAAAGAAGATAATGTACAGGAAGGGGGGTACAAAAGATGTTACCTGACATGCATCTTCATATTATATAGTCTTATGATTCATGAAATACAACCCTGTTTACAGTTTCCATCTATAGCGCTTTTGTGTGTGTGTGTGTGTGTGTGTGTGTGTGTGTGTGTGTGTGTGTGTGTGATTTTGGACTGGGAGGAGGTCACGTTCATAATCCACTCAAACCTCACTCCACCCCCTTCCTTTTTTTTTTTTTTTTTTTTTTTTTTTTTTTAAAATTAGTTTGTACTAGTTTATTTTTGTGTTTTGTTTGTTGTTGTTTACTTCTTGATATTACGAGTGATGTGAGAAGGTGGCTCGGTGGGACAAACGCACTCCTCAGGAAAGCGAAAGAACCCTAGAGTGTGGTAAAGGGCGGTGTTGTCTTCTTCTTTTTTTTTTCCTCCCCCCCTTGCCCACGGCAGCCAAAGACTTTCAGTAGCGAAATTCTCTTGGAAGAAATAAAGGTTGGATAGGTTACTAAAAATATAAGCAGGGCAGGAAAAAAAAAAAAGGGTGACGCTATACCACGGAGAGATGCTCTGTGCTCGGGAGGGTCGCCCGAAATCCCCACAGAGAAAGCGGTGAAGTTATACAGCACAGTGCACCACAACACACTGAAATGCTTTATCATAGAACGAACATGAACAGGCAGGGAACTGGGATGCTGAATTCATTCTTTTCTCGGGCAAATGCGCATCAAACTTTAGCTTACCTGTGCCCGCGTATGTGTGAGGCGCGCGCATGGCTGCGTGCACACACTTGCACAGACAGACGACGGATGGACCGGCCGTCGTGGCGAAGTGGTTAGAGTCGCGAACTCCCGGCTGGGAGGTCGTAGGTTCGATTCCCATTGGAGCCATGTGGGATTTTTTTCCGCCCCGACCGGCTCCTACCCAGAGTTGAGTTTGCTGCAGACTCAGTTGGGAAGACTGGGACCACACAGTCGAGTTTCATCCACTTAATGGATGCGTCTCTGAGAGTGTTGCTCAGATTTCAAGACCAACACTGCGGATGTCTGTATCTCTCGGGCCTGGTTGACGCCGGAATATGTTATGAAAGGAAGCGTAGAGTACAGCCCTGTCATGCAGTCTCGGACCGAAATGGAAAGCCGTAGCATCATCTTCGTCATCCTCATTCTCATCGATCAGCATGAAAAAAAAAAAAACGTCTAAAATTCTGTAGCCCTTCGTGCCCTACTCTCATGGTGACCTCAGTTTCTATGTCCTCCACGTCTGTGACCGTGGTTTGATTCCGTCGGGTCACCGGTATCAGCGAGTCCATGGGGGCTGTCGTCGGACGGACGTGGTGGTGCCTGCTGGAGGGAGAGCTCAATCGACGCCGGCTCTGTGACTAAGTAGTTACTGTCGTCTGAAGGGGGCGTAGTGGGTGATGTCCTGCGTGCGTTGGATCAGAAGAGGCACTACTGGAACACCACCGAAGTGACTCGACAGCAGTGCAGTGTCTCCTCCGGTGGGTTGCTTCGTGATTTGACATATGGACTGCTCCCTGTGGATTGCCGGTGCCGGGGCTGCGGCGGGACTGACCGGGTTGTGGTGGCACATAAGATGGGACTGCAAAAAAAAAAAAAAAAAAAAAAAAAAAAGACAGACGGGCACACACAAGCACGCGCGCGCACGCACGCACACGCAGACACTCACACATACGCACGCACACATTCACACAAAGGCGCGCGCGCGCGCACACACACACTCGCCCCCCCCCCCCCCCCCTCCCCCCAAAAAAACACATTCATACAAATACGCGCGCACACACATACACACGCACACACATACACACACTCGCGCCCACACATAGGAACGCGCGTACACACACACACACGTACACAAACATGCACACACATATACAAGTAAACAAAATACACAGACGCCGATCTCGCGCCTGCGCACGCACTCAAGCACCCTCCCACCCATACACACACATGCACGTACATACGCGCGCGCGCGGGCACACACATACATACGCACACACACGCGCGCAAGCACGCACGCACGCACGCACACACACACACACACACTCGTACTCTCTCTCTCTCTCTCTCTCTCTCTCTCTCTCTCTCTCACACACACACACACAGGAGCGTGGGGGGGGGGGGGGGGGGTGGATGTTGGGAGAGTTCCAGCTGCTTTTTATACTGCTGAAACGTCTGCTGCTGCTGCTGCTGCTACTAGTCTTGCTGCTGTTGCTGCTGCTGCTACTGCTACTACCACTACTGCTGCTACTTCTCCCTACTGCTACAAGACATACTACTTCTGCGCTGCTTCCGCAACTGATGCAACCACTACACATCTACTGCTGCCGAAGTAGCAACAGCTGTCAACCATGTGCCCTCCAGAGGGGAAGGGGGGGGGGGCCGGGGGGGGGGGGGGGGGGGGGAGAGGAGGGGGAGGGAGGGGGAGAGAGGAGGGGGAGGAGGGATGAGCCACCATGCAATTATGCAGATGTTCATGCGATTCCATCCGCCTTTGCGACACTGAACCGCTTCAACGCCATTCCACACGGACACCAGAGCTCCAACAGATGTGGCGGCAGACAGGAAGAGGAGGAAGTTGTCCAGACGACTCTTCTGACCAATCACAGGGCGTTACTATTTTTGGCGCAGGGGGACCACAAAAAAAAAAAAAAAAAGTGCTATGGAGATTCGAAAAAATCTCCATTTTTTTTTTTTTTTGGTTCTAAATTCTTGTCCTTTTAGACATTTGTCTTGTTCTTATCGAAGGGGAAGTAGAAGTTAAACAGAGAGAAGTTGAATGAGACTTTATGTTGTTTAAAACCTCACCTTCAATTCAATCCAATTCAGCTCGATTCAATTCAGTTTGTTGCCCTCTTACAAAAGGAAAGTTATTCTGCAGTGATCGTAAAACATTCAACACTATTAAAGAGCTTTCATATGTAAAAAATAAAATGCTAATAATATTCATTTATACACTCACACCCATAGTCCTACCAAACAAACCACCACTCCTACATGCACAAACAGTAAAGAACCGCGCACGCACGCATGTACGCACTCGCGAGCGTGCACACATATGCACGCACGCACGTGTGTGTGTGTGTGTGTGCGCGCGCGCACACACACACACACACATACGCGCATGCGAGCGTGTTTTCACATCCACTCACACACATTCACCCATATATGCGCGGGGGGGGGGGGGGGGGGGGGAAGAGAGAGAGAGAGTCTCTGGGGTTTTGTATTTGTCCCTCTCTTTCTAGATACGTTACAGATGTCGAACTGCGGGATTTGTCTAATCTAATCTGAGAACGTCTTTGCGACTGGTTTTAAAATGAGCGTGGAATCTGGAAAAAAAAAAAACTTCAAAAGATTTAAAAATTGCAATGCCGTCCGACGAAAGAAACAAACAAATCACATGACAAACACGACGCGTTTCAACCGATTTGGTCTTCTTCAGGCAACGCAAGAAACAACATTCGTTTTTCGTTCTCATTGACTTGAATGTTGTTGTTTGTTGTCTTTCCTGATGAGAACGAAGGAGTTCGAAACGCGTCGTTTTGTCTATAATGGGGGTGGGGGTGGGATGAGGGTTTTTAGGGGGGGGGGGGGGGGGGGGGGGGCTAGGGACTTGGGAATTCACATGTGTGGCGAGCCGTATTATGCTGCTCTACCTTGCCACGAGACACGACGCTTGCTCTGCTGGCTTGCGCACTGCTATGCCACAAGAAACAGGTTCCTCATTACTACATAGCACTGCACTGCACGGCATACACTTAACTGCACTGCACTACACTACACTACACGGCACTACACCACTACACTGCACTGCACTGCACTACACTACACTACACTACACTACACTGCACTACACTACACTACACTACACTACACTACACTGCACTACACTACACTGCACTGCACTGCACTACACTACACTACACTACACTACACTACACTGCACTGCACTGCACTACACTGCACTACACTACACTGCACTGCACTGCACTACACTGCACTACACTACACTACACGGCACGCACGGCACGGCACGGCACGGCACACACGGCACGGCACGGCACGCACTGCACTACACTGCACTACACTGCACTGCACTGCACTGCACTACACTACACTACACTACACTACACACTGCACTGCACTACACTACACTACACTACACTACACTACACTACACTGCACTACACTGCACTGCACTGCACTACACACTGCACTACACTACACTACACTACACTACACACTACACTACACTAACTGCACTGCACTACACACTGCACTGCACTGCACTACACTACACTGCACTGCACTACACTACACTGCACACTACACTACACTACACTACACTACACTACACTACACTACACTGCACTACACTACTACACTACACACACTACACTACACTGCACTGCACTGCACTGCACTACACTACACTACACTACACTGCACACTGCACGCACGCACGGCACGGCACTACACTACACTACACTACACTACACTACACGCACTACACTGCACTACACTACACTACACTGCACTACACTACACTACACTACACTACACTACTGCACTACACGGCACTACACTACACTACACTACACTACACTGCACTACTACACTACACTACACTGCACTGCACTACACTACACTACACTGCACTGCACTGCACTGCACTGCACTGCACTACACTACACTACACTACACTGCACTGCACTGCACTGCACTGCACTGCACTGCACTGCACTGCACTGCACTGCACTGCACTGCACTACACTACACTACACTACACTACACTACACTGCACACTGCACTACACTACACACACTGCACTACACCACACTGCACTGCACTACACTACACGCACTACACTGCACTGCACTACACTACACTACACTACACTACACTACACTACACGGCACGGCACGGCACGGCACGGCACGGCACGGCACGGCACGGCACGGCACGGCACTGCACGGCACTGCACTGCACTACACTACACTACACTACACTACACTACACTACACTACACTACACTACACTACACTGCACTACACTACACTACACTACACTACACTACACTACACTACACTGCACTACACTACACTGCACTGCACTGCACTGCACTGCACTGCACTGCACTGCACTGCACTGCTCTGCTCTGCTCTGCACTGCACTGCACTACACTACACTGCACTACACTGCACTGCACTACACTACACTACACTACACTACACGGCACTACACGGCACTGCACTGCACTGCACTGCACTGCACTACACTACTACACTACACTACACTACACTACACACTACACTACACTACACTACACTACACTACACTACACAACTACACCGCACTGCACCGCACCGCACGGCACGGCACGGCACGGCACGGCACGGCACGGCACTACACGGCACTACACGGCACTACACAGCACTGCACTACACGGCACTGCACTACACTGCACTACACTGCACTACACTACACTACACTACACTGCACTACACCGCACTACACCGCACTACACCGCACTGCACTGCACTACACGGCTCGGCACGGCACGGCACGGCACGGCACGGCACGGCACGGCAACGAAAGGCACGGCACGGCACGGCAACGAAAGGCACGGCACTACACGGCACGGCACGGCACTACACGGTACTACACTACACTACACTACACTACACGGCACGGCACGGCACGGCACGCACGGCACGGCACGGCACGGAACGGAACTACACTACACACACTACTGCACTGCACTACACTACACACACATCACACCACACCACACCACACCACACACACACCACACCACACCACACACACACTGCACTGCACTGCACTGCACTGCACTGCACTGCACTGCACTGCACTGCACTACACTACACTACACTACACACTACACTACACTACACTACACTACACTACACTACACCACACCACACCACACCACATTACACCACACTACGCCACACTACACTGCACTGCACTGCACTACACTGCACTACACTACACCACACCACACCACACCACACACACACACACCACACCACACTACACCACACCACACTACACTACACTGCACTGCACTCCACTACCTCGCGACGTGATAGAAGACATGTCACCGCGACACTTCTCTGACAAGTGACTGCGGCGCCAATGCGGCGAGACACAAGAAGAGAACAAGCCACTCAACACTGCGCAGCTAGCTGCGCAAACACTGCGCTGTAGAATGCCATACGAGGCGATGCGAGCCAGCATCAGCCGACGCTACCAAAAAAAAAAAAAAAAGTAACTAAAATAACGCCACGCGCGACGCAGCGCAGCCGTAGCCAACGTCACGCGACATAAAACAGCATAATGGCATACAAAACAGCACGCGATGCAATGTAGTGCACAGTGCGGTGTAAACAGTAATACATCACAATACTACAGTGCGCCATGCCTCCGTCACATATGGAATGAGAAGCATTCAACTCACTACAAGTTCTGGCTTGTTGCTGTTCAAATCTGGACATTCACTGTAAAGGTGCATGTGATCGCAGACTGGAAATAATTTAGATATTGAAACCAGCACCATGCTGTACAATACGATGCAATGCAGAGTACTTTACGCAGCAGCAGTTTCATTTTTTTTCCCCTCACAAAATTATTTACGCAACACAGCCCGACCCGGACCGATTCGACACCACCCCACACTACACACACCCACCCAACACGCGACGCAACTTGACACAAGACAAGACAAGACAAGGCATCACACCACACCACACCACACCACACTACACAACATCCCACCCCAAACCACACTACACCACACTACAACAACACCCCACCCCATACCCCACACCATCCCAAACCACCCCACCCCCACTCCACACCACAACGTTAAGCAATGCGATTCAATAGCAATGAAATGCAATACAATGCAATCAATACAACGCAATGCAATACATCACGTCACAATTCAAAACACCACGATACAACACAATAAAGCATCATAGAATACGATACGATACGATACAACACACACAACAGAATACAATACAATACAATATAATAATAAAAACACTACACTACACTACACTACACTACACTACACTACACTACACTACTCTACACTACACTACACTACGATACGATACAACACAATACAATACAACACAACACATATATATTAAATACACTGCACTACACGACACGACAATACAACACAATACAATATAATAAATACACCACACCACACCACACCACACGACAATACAATACAATACAATACAACACTTACAGACGGCATTGTATACTTTCAAGCAGTCTCGCATGGTGAGAAGAATTCAGACGAATGCTGGCTTACCGCACTGGCCAAAATGACACCAGTGTACATGGCAATGTTCTTGCTTGTTTTTTGTTGTTGTTTTCAATGAGACAAAAATATGTCCAAACTCAGAGAATAATCATAAACCAAAGATAACAAACACAAATGCATATTCGGCTAAGCACAACGAAATGACTGGACATAACTCATTAACAAGTAATCACGGTTGTTTGTACATCAAATCACAAACATTTACGAAAAAGATAGTAACTAAAGAAGATATAGAATTAAAAAAAAAAATGCACCAAGGTTTACAGGGGAAAAAGCAACAGAAAAGCATGATGAGCAAAA
>JADBJO010003961.1:60000-67500 GCA_016801955.1 Conus betulinus | reverse complement strand
ACAAATCCCGACGGCAGTGAGAGATGGATAACATCCGGAAGCTATAGGATAATCTCAAGAAACAGACGAAGACCGTCTCAGAAGCTAAGAAGAAAGGGAGAGACGAGCTCTGGGAAGACCTGAAGGCTCACAATACGACGCCCTCAGCAAAGCAGAATCCGCAAGGAGAGAGAACAAAAAGAACTTCAAAGATGACTTCTTCAGAAACCCCTTCCAATCCGCCAGGAGGCTTTCGAACGGCCCAAATCAGGGACGCTCACAGAGGACAGAGAAACTCTTCAGCAACATCTCAGGAAAACACATTCCGATCTTCAGAGCGAAGCACCGCTTCAGCCAGAGGCGGTCAGCAGCGCCAGAGAAAATCAAATTCAATGACGAGCCACCAGCACTGGTGAGGTAAGGAAAGTGGTAATGAAAACTAGAGCCAACTTGTCGCCTGAACCTAACGGAAAACCCTATCTGATGTTTACGAAATGTTCCACTGTCATAGAGTGATTCCCCAAAATGATAAGATCAGTATGGAGAACTTGAAGATCGGCGACCAGTGGATGATAGCTGATGAAATGTTCCTTTCCAAAGAACTGAACTCGATGGAATAACCAGCTCAGACCAATATAACTTCTGAACGTTGAGGGAAACACCTTCTTCGCCGTCATGGCGACTGGGGTGACTGCACCACACAGTCTTGGATTTGTCAGTCTGAAATGAGGTATTCCGTTTCAGTTTGATCAAGGAGGTGTCACTGCGTGCGGCATAGTTCATATACGCTGCACCACATCCGCTGTTTTTGAGACCACACTGCGCAAGATTTTAAGCCGATGGATAAAAGAGTTAATAACTAAGATGAGAGAATTAAAGAAGAGGTGCTGATGGATTAAAGAATTAATAACTAAGATAAGAGAAATTATGAAGAGGGTCTCGTGGCTACGACTTTGCAGATGTCTGACCCACGCATTAGCCCAACGCGCTGGTCAGACCTCGAGTGCCTACCTAACATTAGCTGTGCCTTTTATTTTTAATCATTGTATGTGTTTGTAGTGCATGTACACGTGTGTGTATGGATAAGTGGGCACGGGCCTATGTGTGTGCGCGAGCGCATGTGTGTGTGTATATGATGTGCGTGTGTGCCAATGGATGAGTGTGCGTGCGTGCGTGCGTGCGTGCGTGTGTGTGTGTGTGTGTGTGTGTGTGTGTGTGTGTGTGTGTGTGTGTGCGCGCGCGCGCATGCGTGTGTGCACGCTTGTGTGTGTGTGTGTGTGTGTGTGTGTGTGTGAGCGCGCGCGCACGCGTATGTAGGTGTGCGCATGTGTGCTGCTGCGTGTGTGTGCGCGTGTGTGTGCGTGTGCAGAAGTCCATGTGCATGTGTGTGTATGTGTGTGTGTGATATGTGAATTTGTGTGAGCATACAAAAATGGGAAAGCATCTAGAGATCATCAGGTACAATGTGACAAGAGACCGAATATTGTACACCACTCACGATCATAAAAACAATGGATTGTAATCGAAGTCACACTGTCATACGAAAGCGGAATGGAGCAAGCTCTCATCTACAGCACTGGAAGGTATGCCAGTCTGGCCCACAGCTTGAGGGGTTGTGGCTTCCGAGCCCAAATCCACGGCATACAAATTGGAACAAAGGAGTTTGCTGGCTCATCAGTCCACGATCTCGTAAAACAACTCGGATATTTGTTAAAAAGAGGACAGAACCATACAGGAAACGAAAGGGGCAAATGAAAAGAGTTCAAGCTGGACCTGGTCGAGGGGGAACGCACGCAAAACTTTACAGGGCTTAATTTTTCAACTGAGCACAGGTATCCAGTAGCAACATGGGTGTCCAATAGCAACATGGGTATCCAATAGCAACATGGGTGAGGCATTCATCTTAAAAGGCAACACCTTCAGACGCCCATCCCTCTAAAAGTTGATGGTGTGAATCTGGACAGATCCCAAAAAAATGTCAGCTGAAGAACATCGAGCAGTCGTAGGGCCCAAACACTTGTCTAAGGGAAGTTTCTTCTCTGAAGACCTTCTGCTGTCAAGCTCTCCCAAGAGGCACATGAACGCGCATGTACTGAACCACGAAACATTTCATGAGCATTTACCAGTTAATACACATAGCTGCAGTTAAAAATATCAGTGAGACGTTTTGCATCATGCTTTATATAGGCGTTACTTTCCATCTTCTTTCAGAGTTTAGTTCATTTCGGCTCGTTTTAAGTAACGTTGAAGACTGTTTCAGCCTTCTCATGTGTGTGTCATTAATAAACTCTGCACTGACAGCGTGTGGGAACACACTGAGTTGTGGTCTTGTGGACAGAAGCATTAACGTTGTTGTCACCTGGCGTTTGTCGATTTTCGCTCTGATCAACTTTTGTCTCCGGTGCCAAACTCATCATCCCGTTCGCTCTTTACTCTTCGGCATTAGCAGAGAACATCCATCCCTGGCATCTTACAGAGGCATTAGCAGAGAACGCCCATCCCTGGCATCTTACACAGGCATTAGCAGAGAACGCCCATCCCTGGCATCTTACAGAGGCATTAGCAGAGAACATCCATCCCTGGCATCTTACAGAGACATTAGCAGAGAACGTCCATCCCTGGCATCTTACACAGGCATTAGCAGAGAACATCCATCCCTGGCATCTTACACAGGCATTAGCAGAGAACGTCCATCCCTGGCATCTTACAGAGGCATTAGCAGAGAACGTCCATCCCTGGCATCTCACAGAGTCATTAGCAGAGAACGTCCATCTATAGCATCTTACAGAGGCATTAGCAGAGAACGTCCATCTATAGCATCTTACACAGGCATTAGCAGAGAACTCCATCCATGGCATCTTACAGAGGCATTGGCAGAGAACATCCATCCCTGGCATCTTATAGAGGCATTAGCAGAGAACGTCCATCCCTGGCATCTTACAGAGGCATTGGCAGAGAACGTCCATCTATATCATCTTACAGAGGCATTAGCAGAGAACGTCCATCCCTGGCATCTTACAGAGGCATTAGCAGAAAACGTCCATCTATAGCATCTTACACAGGCATTGGTAGAGAACGTCCATCTAAAGCATCTTACAGAGACATTAGCAGAGAACGTCCATCTATATCATCTTACAGAGGCATTAGCAGAGAACGTCCATCTATATCATCTTACAGAGCCATTAGCAGAGAACACCCATCCCTGGCATCTTACACAGGCATTAGCAGAGAACGTCCATCTATAGCATCTTACAGAGGCATTAGCAGAGAACGTCCATCTATATCATCTTACAGAGGCATTAGCAGAGAACGTCCATCTATATCATCTTACAGAGGCATTAGCAGAGAACATCCATCCCTGGCATCTTACACAGGCATTAGCAGAGAACGTCCATCCATGGCATCTTACAGAGGCATTGGCAAAGAACATCCATCCCTGGCATCTTACACAGGCATTAGCAGAGAACATCCATCCCTGGCATCTTACACAGGCATTAGCAGAGAACGTCCATCCATGGCAACTTACAGAGGCATTAGCAGAGAACATCCATCCCTGGCATCTTACAGAGGCATTAGCAGAGAACATCCATCCCTGGCATCTTACAGAGGCATTGGCAGAGAACGTCCATCTATAGCATCTTACAGAGGCATTAGCAGAGAACGTCCATCCCTTGCATCTTACACAGGCATTGGCAGAGAACGTCCATCTATAGCATCTTACAGAGGCATTAGCAGAGAACGTCCATCTATGGCATCTTACAGAGGCATTAGCAGAGAACGTCCATCTATAGCATCTTACAGAGGCATTAGCAGAGAACGTCCATCTATAGCATCTTACAGAGGCATTGGCAGAGAACGTCCATCCCTGGCATCTTACAGAGGCATTAGCAGAGAACGTCCATCTATAGCATCTTACAGAGGCATTAGCAGAGAACGTCCATCTATAGCAGCATCTTACACAGGCATTGGCAGAGAACGTCCATCTATAGCATCTTACAGAGGCACTAGCAGAGAACGTCCATCCCTGGCACCTTACAGAGGCAAACTACACACAATCCATTGGTATTCTAACCACAGTGAAAAAAAAAACACGTAATCCATTGGTATTCTAACTATCGTGGAAGAACCACATCACAATACACAGGGCTTCCAAGACAGCCACCGAAGGACTAATGCGAGAAAATAGGAAGAAAATTAGTATCAAGAAGAATGGAAAACGCTCCAGAACGCCATCGGTAAAGCAGGTCTTACGTTATGAATGTTTCTTAGTGTAACTCTGTCGATGAGTTGAAGGACGAGCCGATTCACGGTCACCACGATCTTGTGTTGGTGTGCCCACAGCATACCTCAAAACCCATGGGGTTGTATTGGGGTTGCTTACAGGATCGTCATATAGACGTGTTCCACCTTTGAGGTCCTTAGCTACAAAATCGACAACAGATCAGTTTTTCCTCAGTTCTTGAGGTACACAAAGAACTACCGATCTTCTTTGTAGTTGACTGTGTATGCCCGTTTACACAAGATGCAAAAATGCCAAACTCCGAATCATCACAGGCAGCGTAACAACCACTTTAACAGCTGCAATGGGGAAAAATGGCTGGTCTCCTGTCACTCCAAGAGAGAGAGAGAGAGAGAGAGAGAGAGAGAGAGAGAGAGAGAGAGAGAGAGAGAGAGAGAGAGAGAGAGAGAGAGAGAGAGAGAGAGAGAGAGAGAGAGAGAGAGAGAGAGAGAGAGAGAGAGAGAGCGAGCGAGAGAAGAACTCCGAAGGCAAAGCAAAAAACATGAAAGGGCTCCCACCTCCTCCTCAACACTCAAAACTCCAGGCGCAGACCAAGAAGCGGATCAAACGGCAAAGTCCAAATCACCCTGAAGAGGCGTTTCAGCAAACACACAATGAGTATCTCCCGCTTAAAACCAGCATCAGGAAGCGCTGCAACTGCAAGGTTTTGGAATCGGTTGGCAAACTATCGAATTCCGATAATGCCTTGACGGTTCTAGAATTGTCTAACATTGCAAAGAACGTGCAAAACACGAATAATGGGGTAGCTCCGAGTGTGTAGGGCACACACACACACACACACACACACACAAACACACACGCGCGCGCGCGCACGCACACACACACATACACCCCCCCACACACACACACGCACTCATGCAACCCTCCCACCCACCACCTTCTTCAACACAGCGTCACACTGTCCAGGGCAAGCGCATGTGGCAGTTGGGGTTGGGGCTGCTGATGGTGAGGGTGGCGGGGGGACACCATTCGGCTGTCGGCCATCTTTGGCCTCACCTTGGGCTTGGCGCTCTTCTTCCTGGCCGCACTGCTGGGGCACTGGGTGGACCAGACTCCACGACTGAAAGGTCAGTGCTTTATCTTGTTTTTACCCCCCCCCCGTGTTTCTCCCTCCCTCCCTCCCTCTCTCTCTCTCTCTCTGTGCGGGCATAAATGTGTGTGTGTGTGTGTGTGTGTGTGTGTGTGTGTGTGTGTGTGTGTGTGTGTGTGTGTGTGTGTGTGTGTGTGTGTGTGTGTGTGTGTGTGTGTGTGTGTGTGTGTGTGTGTGTGTGAGTGTGAGATAAAAGATTAAATAACACAAGATAACAGGCATTCAAAAAATGCTCGGAACAGTCCTCCCTACATGGCTGTCAACGATGAATCATGCTCTGGAAATTGTTTATTTGATTTCCTAACACCGCAGATGTCTGTATCTCTCGGGGCTCGTTGCTATCGGGATACAAAGAAACACAGATCATAACAAGAAGCGTTGAGCACAGCCCTGTCATATCTCGTCCCGGACCAAACGAATGGAAACTCAGTGGCCCCCGTGGTACCAGTGGTTAGTTTTGTGCCCTGGGAGGTCGAGTCCCCTCAGAAGAATTCATTTGCAAAATTGTTTGTTTTACTTTGTTCTCGGCCATTCTCGAGTCTTCTGTCCAAAGCTGAATGTGTCATGTGGCTGCACACCAAAAGTTAATGCGCCAAGGCCTTGCTTAAGAAGTCGAGTATTTATAGAAAGGCGAAATTGGCTTCTTTTGAATTTTCATTGTGTCTGAAAGTTCATTCTCCTCATTTTCTTCCATACGGCCATCAAGGTACAAGCCAGGTGGTTCCAAGCAGACAGATTAAAATCGATGGAATGGGACTATTTGGGGCTCTTGGAACTGGCGCAAAGATAGGGTCACGGGTGAGTGCAAAGGCCTGAAATGTGTGTCAACTAAGGGAACGGTCATGTATTTGAGGAC
Source organism: Conus betulinus (assembly GCA_016801955.1). Classification (NCBI taxonomy): domain Eukaryota; kingdom Metazoa; phylum Mollusca; class Gastropoda; order Neogastropoda; family Conidae; genus Conus; species Conus betulinus. The sequence continues at coordinate 61,275 of JADBJO010003961.1, read as the reverse complement.
TGTTTGTGATTTTATCGGTGAAGTTCCCCCCAAACAAGGGAAATAATTAATGGGGAGTTGTCTTTTTTTCTAATCAAATATCAGTTTAAAATTTAATGCTGGCTCAAATTTGTGGCAGGCCTCAAAACGCTTACATGGATTATAATTATGGCGATTTTATTGCAAAACCCGAATCATGGTAAGCCAGGCAGCGAACAGCTGAGGTAAAAATGTGTTATCAAAAGAAGAGTGGGTTACAGAGTTGCCATCGCTGTGTCTCGGACCAGTATGAAACTGCATAGCATCGTTTCCCCCGTCACTATCCTCTTTGATCATGACTAGATAATTAATGTCTTATATTCTGTGACCCTCTAATCTCTGTTCCCTTGGTGATCCCGGTTTCGATCCCCCCCTTTCTCTCTCTCTCTCTCTCTCTCTCTCCACACACACACACACACACACACACACACACACACACACACACACACACAAACAACGATAGAACTCCGAATCAGCATGGTGATCACCTTAATCCCCGCTATCTTAAGATTAAGGTTAAAGGGAGGATTAAAGGCTCTAGCCCGACAGCCGCAGCAACAGTCAGCTGTCAATCGGTCACTGTGTCTGGACCATGGCATGGTTGAGGGCGGAGCCCCGTCCATCGTTCCTTCAGCCGTCGTAACCTTCACTGATGTGAACCAGGTATCGATTTGTCCTGCCGAATGGACAGAGAACCAGGTATCGATTTGTCCTGCCAAAAGGAAGAGAACCAGGTATCGATTTGTCCTGCCGAAAGGACAGAGACCAGGTATCGATTTGTCCTGCCGAAAGGACAGAGACCAGGTATCGATTTGTCCTGCCAAATGGGCAGAGAACCAGGTATCGATTTGTACTGCCGAAAGGACAGAGAACCAGGTATCGATTTGTCCTGCCGAAAGGACAGAGAACCAGATATCGATTTGTCCTGCCGAATGGACAGAGAACTAGGTATCGATTTGTCCTGCCAAATGGGCAGAGAACCAGGTATCGATTTGTCCTGCCGAAAGGACAGAGAACCAGGTATCGATTTGTCCTGCCGAAAGGACAGAGAACCAGGTATCGATTTGTCCTGCCGAAAGGACAGAACCAGATATCGATTTGTCCTGCCGAATGGACAGAGAACTAGGTATCGATCTGTCCTGCCGAATGGACAGAGAACCAGGTATCGATCTGTCCTGCCGAATGGACAGAGAGATATTATTCAAGCCGTGAAACATCCGAGCCCGCAGGTAGCTGTAACTCCCGGCCGTCAGCTCC
>JADBJO010003961.1:50000-55000 GCA_016801955.1 Conus betulinus | reverse complement strand
AGGTAATGTTGCTTATAGCCCAGCCAACCGCAAAAGGCCATATCAAGGCTGTCACCGCGTTGTAATCAACTCACAAGTCATTCAAAAAAAAAAAAAAAAAAAAAAAAACCCATTCACTTAACCTTTTACAACACACCATCTAAAAACACACCAGAAAACTTGTTAAAAAAAATCTTTCCTTCCGTAAAAATCTTAGATCAGATGACAAATGTTGATCTCTTTCAGAAATTTAAAGATCACATCAGGTGGGACATCTCTGAACAAGGTGTTCATTGAGTCTGCTGTAAAATGTGTACGTTGAAACAAACGCTCACTGCTGTTGCAATGCGTGGCAATAACAACACGCAGGTTGGACTGGTTCCTCCCAACCACCTGTCTGAAACGCTGCTCCCACAGTCTCCCTCAATCCTGTTTCTGAAACGGTTCTTTGCGCGACACATTCCTTCTCATCCGTTAGGCCGAAATTGTCTGTCCAACTACATTGCTGAAGTGGCTATCCTGAATCACGTGGCTACAATGGTCCTCCCTGGAACAAGAGACCGGCATGGAAGGACTTGAAGACCAGCAAACGAAGAGGGTAGCTGGGGAGGGCGTGGCCACATTGTCTTGAAGCAGAACTCCGTGACATGAACCAATTCAGACCAACATCCCTCCCCAATTCAGACCAACATCCCTCCTGAACGGTCAGGCGAAGGTCTTCTCTATCAGGGCAGAGAAGCAGTTGTTGTTGTTGTTGTCGTACCCTGGCTCAAAGACTCCAGGGATCATCCGAACAGCTGAAGCATTTGAACACTATGGTACAAAGGCGATCGGCCGGGGATGAGTACTTGGACTGTCGGTCCAGTAAGGAGTCATTCCGCGAGTGCCTGGCTGTATAAAAAAAAAAGCCACTATAAAACGACAAAGAACAACGACTGTACCGCCAGGCGAAAGAACAAATGACAGCACATGCACTTACCACGTGATTGTCTTGCTATCCACACACAGAAATTACAGGGAAAAAGCACACTGAAAGTAAGATCAGGCCTGCTTGTTACAGATGCACTGTAGGGAAACAAACAGTTCAAATGCGACTGATGCGACTTCAGCATCAAAGCCCATCCACTCTGGATCTGTCCAGCATACAAGTCAGTCACTGTGGCAAAATGTGAAGACGATGAGGAGAATTCGGTGGATCTTGTGAAGAACGGTAAAAAACAGACTTCTCAAGGAAGCACAGACAGACAGACAGACAGACAAACAGACAGACAGACAGACAGGACACACGTTATTATATCTGAATTACAAGAAATGATTCCCGTAACCAGCAAAGCCACTGGGATGGGGGTGGGGGGGGGGGTGGGGAGTGGGGGTGGGGGGGGATCCGCGACAGAGATGCCATCTGAGGGATCATCATGGCATTTCAGTGAACAATGGGAAATACCTGTCGAGGCCCATCTCCTCTCTCAGAGTCTCCTGATACTTTGCCGGGTGTTTTTGTGTCCCCACAACCAACCGAGCAACCGACATATGCATACATACACATTTTAGCGTGAAGAAGTTGACCGTAATGTGGTCCACATAATCAACACTGTTTCAGGTCAGCGGGGGGAGGCGGACAACAAGCAGTGCGCGTGCACGGCACGTGCGGCCAGCGGGAGGCGCCACCGCCTGGTGGTGATGGCGGTGTTAGGGCAGGCGGAGAGGGTGTGGGGCTGGTGGAGAACGTACTTCAGCTACAGGACGTGGCGGGCAGGACTGGCCCTGGCCTGCTCTCTACCTCACCGTGCTGGACTTCCACCACGTCACTGTGGGTCGGTTCTGTGTCCAGGGCGACGTGTCTTTCTTGCTTTCTTTCTTTCCAAGTCGCTCCCTCCCCCAGCTTCCTGCACCCCTTCCTACAGTCCACCCCTATCTGGGGGCCGGAATTGCTCAGTGGTAGAGCGCCGGACTCGTAATCCAAAGGTTGCTGGTTCGAATCTCCACCGGGCCGTTTCGGCACAGGGAGATTTTTCCCTCAGAGTAACATTAGTTCTGACTCCATTTCCCGTACAGTCCTTCGAATGAGACTATAAACCGAGGTTCCGTGTGTGAACGCACGCATAATATCTTGCACACACGTAAAATCCCATCACCAACTTTTGGAAGAGAAGGCCAGTTTGGCTGTTGGTATGGATGTCACGTTACACATAGCATGCACCTTCCCCGAAGATGGCGTATGGCTGCCTTAATGGCGGGATAAAAAAACCGGTCATGCACACAAAATCCCACTCCCTTTGTTGGGTAGATGGGATTGACACTTGCCTGTCCATATAGGGAGTGTCCGCAGGAGTATCAGCCTGCGTACGTAGAAGAAGAAGAAGAAGAAGAAGAAGACCCCTATCTACCTCCTCCCTCCTCTCCTCTCACTCCCCCTAGTCACACAGCTTCTCCCCGCGTCATGGACGTTCACCAACACATGCCTTGAGGGGGGGGGGGGGGGGGGGGGGGGGGGGGGGGAGGGAGGAATCCACCACTGATGCTGAAGACACACCAGGCACCCTCACAGACATGGACCTCATCAGCGCAAGGGGACGAAAATGGGAATGGATCAGACACGCTCTCAGGAAACCCGGCTCAAACATCACCAGTCAAGCTTTGAAAGGGATCTGCACAGATGGCACACACCAGAAATGAACGCGCTAAGGCCCTGCTTAAGGAGTCGAGTATTTATAGACTGGCGCAGTTAGATTGTTTTGAGAACTTTTCTGTGTCTGAAAGTTGATTCTCCTCGTTTTCTTTCATATGGCCATCAAGGGACAAGCCAGGTGGTTCCAAATAGACAGATTCAAATCAAAGGAACGGGACTATTTTGGAGCAACGACCTGGCGCACAGATAGGGTCACGGCTGAGTGCAAAGGCCTGAAATGTGTGTCAACTAAGTGGAAGGTTGAAGATTGTGATTTCATTGGTGAAAATTCCCCCCAAACAAGGGAAACAATCGGTGGGGATTTGTTCTATCTATTGGTCAATTATCAGTTTAACATTAAATGCCAGCTCAAAATTATGGTAGCTTTCAAAACGCTTACATGAATTATGCAGTGTGTTAGTGCAAAACCCTATCAGTGGCGTTTGGCCTGTACAAGGCAAGCGGAAGCCAGGCCGACTATGAGGGCAGATCAGGAGGGGGGGGGGGGGGGGGAGGGGGGGGGGGGGGGGGGGGGGGGGGAAGGGCGGATCTGAAAGCCAGAGACCAAACAGATGGGTTACAGTTGAAGGGCACGGCCCAGGTGACACAGCTCTGGTAGACTGCCGTTGAAGGCCTCTGCTTCGGCAGGGTGACGGGTAACGGTGATGACTCTGACCTCAAAATCTCACCATACACAATCACATGCGTACGGAAATGTTTGTGTTCTTCATTAAGGCCGTTATTTATTGAACGAACCTTCAGATCGCGAACCTAAATCGTCTGCTGCGAGATTTCGGATATCGAGTCTTTGTTTTTGACTGCCTGATTCTTCAGTTCGCGATCCAAGATCGTTAAAGTTCGTGAATTTCGCCCACTTTCGTTCGTGATAAAAAAAAAAGGATAGCTCATCATCTTCTGTGAACTGTTTGGGTTCTCGCAACCATATGAAAGCTCTCCTGTAACGGAAACCATTTTGTATCGACTCTCCAGCGATTGAAATCAGTTAGTAACTGGTTGATTTTAACTTCTGTTCTCGATCCGTAAGTGAACATTTTCATTCGGCACGGTCGAAATTAACAGTCGAGTTTACAATGCTGTCGAAATAAGCGCGTCAACCAGCCGCCGTGGCGAAGTGGTTAGCGTCGCGGGCTCCCGGCTGGGGAGTTGTGGGTTCAATTCCCATCAGTCATTTGAGATTTTTCTGGCCCAACCGGTTTCTACCCAGAGTTGAATTTGCTACGGGCTCAGTTGGGAAGACTGGAACCACGCAGTCGAGTTTCATCCACTAAAGGATGCATCTCTGGCCAGAGTACAGCCCTGTCTTGCAATCTCAGCCTGGAATGAACATCAGTGGCATCATCTTCATCACCCTCATTCTCATCGATCAGCGTTGAAAAATAGGCACATTTTGTGGCCTTTCATGCCCTGCTCTCATGGTGACCTCAGTTTCGATGTCCTCTCCATGTCTGTGGCCTAGGTTTGGTTCCGTCGGGGTCACCGGTATCAGCAAGTTCATGGAGGTTGTCGTTGGACGGACGTGGTGGCGCCCGACAGAGGGAGAGCTCACTCACGCCCGCTCCGCGACTAAGCAATTGTTGTCGTCAGTGGGGGGCTTAATAGGTGGTGTCCCTGCGTATGTTGGATCAGAACAGGTTCCGTTAAACACCACCGAAGTGACTCGGCAGCAGTGAAGTGTCTCCTCCGGTGGGTTGCCTCTTCACTACTTGGCATTGACTGCTCCCTGTGGATTGTCAGTGCCGGCCAGTTTTTTGTTTTTTCTTCATATTTAAAAAAAAAATTATTATTATTATTATTTTATAATTTTTTTTTTTTTTTTTTCACAACCAGTTGAAAACGGTCCCCAGTTCGGTGTGTCTAACAACAACATATCTCAAACACCAGCGAGCACGCTGCATTCTCTCCCTTGAGAAAAGGTCATTCAAAGTTCAAATCAAGAATACAGTTCTCCGGTTCGTCGTAGCTCTGCAAACGCCGATCGAAAATCGTGAGCTTCACGTAGGAGAGTAACCACGGTTTGTCACTGGTCAGCGATACAGATCAACGGCCTTCAGAGTTTTTTTTTTTAAATTTCTCCGAAAGAATGCCTTTGGTGCGTTAATATGAGTAGGCTGTAAGCTTGACAATGGGGAGAAGGTGTGTGAGAAGGGAAGAGATAGGGTGGGAAGATGGGATGGGTTGGAGGGGCAGGGAGGAGGGGGGGGGGCGGTTACAGGGACAGGGACAAGACTGGGGAGGAGGTGTGGGGGGTGGGGCAGACTGGCTATCTTTCCTTGATGTATCACCTGCTGCACTGCACTCTACTTCCAGTCCACAACTGTGTCGCTTTGCCGCG
>JADBJO010003961.1:35000-37500 GCA_016801955.1 Conus betulinus | reverse complement strand
TGTCGCACGAATACTGCGCGTTTAATTCAGAGCATTTATACAACCCAATTTTCTTTCTTTTTTTGTATAATAATAATAATAATACCATCTCACAAAGCATACAAGACAACTCAACACCACAACAAAGCATCATGCATCTTTTTTTTTTTTCCTTTGTCTTTTGTACATGTACAGAAAGAACACCCATTTCTGGAGGCATGGGGGATAATCAACGTGACCCAATGACGCGCCAGTGTCGGCAAACGCTGACGTGTCATGAATGAGAATGTTCCGCATAACAAATGCTGTGACCACAAGGATGACAGTACAATCACGCCACACAGGAGGACCAATTCACTCAGCAGCTGGAAGCAACAATCAATAATACCAATCAACAAATCAATAATACCAATCAACAAATCAATAATAGCAGTAAACAGATCAATGAGCGAAACCTTATTGATTTGATTCAGTATACAGTTTTTGACCCGCAGGTCAAATTGTTCGGTCATTGTACATAGTTAATTAATAAAACATCCATTTTCCTATCGTAATCAATATGTGAAATATTGCTTGCTAAAGGAAGCCTCGCAGCATGTTTCCCACGGACCTGTTCCGGTTTTTAAAAAAAATCATAGGGAGATAGCGCCTGTCTTTCCATTGCGTATAGTGAGGGTTTAAAAACAAATAGATCCAGAGAGTCAACTATCTGATTTGAAGCGCGTCCCGAACAACCATCGGGATATCAAATAACGAACAGGAAGGATGACTCTAGCTCCCATGTTAAGATAATGACACGCCCATAACCCCAAACGAATGCTGCATTTAAGTAGCATTCCGTTCGTTGGAGCTACGGGTGTACGTGTGTGATTATTGCTGTTTAGTGTTTCCTGTTTCATTGAAGATTTTCTTTCCTACCTGTCAAATCATGGTCACCAGTATTTCTTTCCGGAAAAAAAGCTGCCCCAGTCTGGAATAGTTGCAAACTTGTGTTAGTTCATTTCTCCAGTTGTGTTGCGGTGTACCTGGGTCAGACTCAGGGTATACGAGCGAGCTTGGAACATCCTGTTTTGGGGGGTGTCTCCTTGCTTTTGTTTTTTACTGTGTGGTCAGTGTAGAGACATTTCTGACAGGCAATTCCGTGTCATAGGCAGCATTCGTTGGAAGTTCTTTGCGAATAATTATTTCATCAAGACAGCAAGAGTTACCTTTTTTTCATTGTTTACTGTTTCCTGTCTCATTTCAGATTTCCTGTCATCGGGAGATCGACTGTCTGCATTGCAAAGTGCCCTAGGCGCACTGTTTCACTGGCGTATTATTTTTCTTTTTCTCTTTATGATTGAACTGTTGAGCTGACCGGTGGGACGACACTGCTTTGGACGTGCTCATCAGAGGCGTCTGTTCCATGAACACGGCGGGCTCTGTCACAGATGACCTCCCCTGCAAATCAGAGGATTGTCTTTCTTTTTCCGCTTTCTGTCATTTTTTTTTTTTTCAAATCTGTGTTTATCCACACATCAGTTACGCTTTTTTTTTTTTTTTTTAATAAGTTTTGTTTCGTTTTACTTTGACATTTTACAATGACACATTCGATTTTTTTTTTTAGATGGTGATCATAAAGGGTGCTGTTATAAAATCATTGTCTTTAGACTCATTCACAAAATGACACTCACAGTCAGTAAAGGTCAAGTTACAGTCTCCGCACACACGCCACGTCTGTTAACAATTGTATTACACCCTGTCTGAATTTCTATAACTGACTGGTAGTTTATCGTAAATAAATGTGACCCTTCAGCACGAAATCAGTATTAAGTCGAGTTTTTGAATAGCGTTTCGAGTTACACATATATTTCAATTTTGCAGACTTCCCTGTTGATTTGATCTGAGAATGAATGAGCACTGAAAAAGAAATGATGAAGGTATGGCTATTTGTCGGAGGGTTACTATGCTGACGGCCATGTTGAGAAAACGGTTTCAATCAGTTTTCACTGTTCCCTCCAGCACTCTGTCTTTCTAGCCTGTGAAACCTCCACGTTTTGTTTTACTAATTTACCAACGTTTTAAAAACAAATGAACACTACCTCATGAAAATTTATAACGTTATAAACACATAAAAAGTCAGCTTGCCTCAGAGTGACACCTCCTCCCCTCCCCCTGCTGCCCCTCCCCCTGCCCCCACCTAATCCGGCCTCTAACCGCGAAATGCCCCCTCCCCCCCCCACCCCCCCCCCCCCAACCCCCTCCGGGTTAAGGATGGATTCATGCTGAGTGGTCACATATAAATATCAGAGAAAACACAGAAGTTTATAAAAACGCGGGAAAAAAAACCCAGTATATTTGATATTCGGTGAATACAGGATGATGCTGGCAGGTTTGTGACAGGTATAGAAGATGAATTAGCCATCTTGTCCCTGGGCGCCTCGGTGGAATGAAATGATGAAACGATTTGCGGCGAGCGTTGGTTCCCATCTGTCGTTGAACCAATCAGAACAAAGAAAAGCTGAAATCAGGTCACTGGTAT
>JADBJO010003961.1:27500-32500 GCA_016801955.1 Conus betulinus | reverse complement strand
GACAAGTTGGAAACACTTTGATCTGTCACGTGGTCACTGTACTTCATGTGCTTGGCAGGCAGATCATGATTGTCACGCTAAATGAACGTTAGTCATGTGCATGCCTGTGTAATGATAACCCTGACTCCAACATTCTGTAAAGGGTCAACCTGTCAACCCCCCTATTCATCAGGCAGTAAGTGATGTTACCCACGATGGCGAACGTTTTGTGCCATTGAATAAAACAAGAATCTTTCTGTGATGAGCCTATGTCTTCCACAGCAGTCATCTAATAGATGCGACAATGTGGCTCCGTACAGAGAGACACTAATGGTTTGGATGTGTTTAGGCACCTGTTCTAGGTATTCTGACATTTCGTATGATTGTAATTTCGCACGTCCTTTACCATTTCGCTCGTATACACAAAATGGTTCAGGACCACAGGAAAACGCGACGCCCAAACAAACATAGCCGAACTCGGATGGGAGGAGGGGTGGGGGGTGGTGGTGGAGTGGGGTGGGGGTGAGGGGTATTCTCTCAAGTGAACATGAGCCCTAAGCTGAGGACCCAACCAACCGGAAATCCCCGAAGAAAGAAGGCTCCAGCTCCTCTGAAAACATCCGGAAGGAGTTGGTTGATCACGCTCTGGAGAATGAATGAAGGAAGGCATCGACGTTCATGTAATAACCTAGCAGTCTTCTTATCAAGGATTAACTTACGATCCCTATCCAGCATGTAATACGTGGTACATGGAATGCCGCTAACCAATGTGATACGATTCAGTAACTTTTTGTGACGAATTGTGTCTTCCACAGCAGAACGCGTCATTTAACAGGGGCGACAATTAGGCTTTGTACAGACAATTTCGGTTTGACGTCAAAAACAGGAATGAGAAAACTCAGGGGAAAAAAAAGTAACACATGCGTCACACTCTGCGATGCAAGTACTCACCTCTTCGGTCACAATGATTCGCTCATTAATCCTGCTTGCAATACACGCTTGTGTGTGCAAAGAGGCTGGCTCTACGGTCAGCTCGCGCGCGCACACACACACCCACACACACACACACACAACGTTCCAAATTTAGTTCATCGCTTGACCTCCTTTACCACATCGATAGTCGGAGTATACACTGTACTTCCCCTGACGTGGTCAAAGTCATGCAAAATTGTCTTTTTTTCTTTTTTTTTTTTTTTTTTACCATGACCTCTTGGAGCTGAATCCATTTCAGTCACTGACCCTCTCGTCTGCAGACCTTCTGACCCACTCCCAAACTGACAGGAAGGCACGGCGGAAGCTGACCCACGCATGCGCACACCTGTGGCTGAACAGAGACCAGTTCCACAGACACCAGAAGGGGCCGGAATAGCTCAGTGGTAAAGCGCCGGACTCGTGATCTTGGTGATCCTGGGGTTGCGGGTTCGAATCTCCGACGGGCCGTTTCGTTACAGGGGGATTTTCCCCTCAGAGTTAACTTTGGTTCTGACTTCATTTCCCACACAGTCCTTCGAATGAGAATATAAACCGAGGTTCCGTGTGTGAATGCACGCATAACATCTTGCACAGGCATAAAATCCCACCACCAACTTTCGGAAGAGAAGGCCAGTTTGGCCGTTGTATGGATGACATGTTACACATAGCATGCACCTTCCCCGAAGTTGGAGTATGGCTGCCTTAATGGCTGGATTAAAAAAAAAAAAACGGTCATACACACAAAACTTCACTCCCTTTGTTGGGTACATGGGATTCATCCTTGCCTGTCTGTACAGGAAGTGTCCGCAGGAGTATTAGTCTGCGTACGCGGAAAAAAGAAAAAACAAAAAAAAAAACCCCAAATAAACAAACAAAAACAAAAACCAAAAACACCAGAACTCGAAAGGGAGCTAACTTCTCCCTGCGTGAAACATCGGCGTGACAGGCGAGGGGAGTAAACAACGGGTGCAAGACCAAACTTCAAACTGACAGACCTGACTGCTTTCTTGTTAAGCTCTTCTCGCCGTCGTACTTTGATCGATTGATGGACTAGTCAGAGAACGTTACCCCTTGTCTTGCTCCAGTTACAGGACCTTACAACTGTCGGCCATTTTCCCTGGCTGGCGTGGGAGCCCTAAGACAGTCGGGCAGACTCTCGCCTTTTCCGGGCCGCGCTCACCGCGCTGGGGTCTGCGATGGAACGCCGACACTCGCTACGGAAGCGAGCATTCTCTCCACCTCACCTCTGTGACACACCTCTCTGGACATTTGTCTTCTCTTGCATGATAGTGGAGACAGTGGTCATCTGCTGACATGACCACTGTAAAATCAAAGGCACTGAGCTTCTTATTTTTTCTGTTCTGTCCAACGTCAGAACAAATATCAAATTAGCTGTCCCAAGACCTTTTACTATTACCATTATTATCATTGTTGTTGTTGTTATTATTATTATTACTGTTATTATTATTACTACTATCATTATTATTATTTATTGTTTACATACTGCGCACGCCATTTTGCAACCGCCCCCACCCCCTTTCGTTCTTGCCCTACTTCCCCCCACCTTCTTTCTCGCCCCCCCCCCCCCCCCCCCCCACTCCTCACCATCTCTTTCTCCATTCGCCATTCCGCTAACAACTTCCCACACACCAGAGCAAGCTGTATGAGTCCAACGTTTCATTGTCAGTGAGTGGAGTAAAATAATAATATGTGATGTGCAACAGCCTTTGAAGTCTCTCTCTCTGAATGTTGTTAATGAAAGTTGATCACAAAAACGGGAATTTGAAGAATGTTAACTACAGAGAGCAGCCTATACGGCACTTCAAGAAGTACCTGGCTCATTTGGCAGAAGTGATGCTGTCCCCTGTGAAAGGTCAAGTGAGCGGTGTGACCCGCTGACGTTTGTCTGTAATGCTCATTATCTAAATAACGTGCGAATCTCTCATTGGCTACCATACTCGTAACATCTGCAGTCAAGACTCGCATTTCTCACACCAGTAAGATACAAGCCATCGCTGTTACAAACACCACCCTGCAACAGACATCAAGAAAGATACCAACGAAATAAACCGAGTCCAGCACTGAAAAATGAAAAGTCACGACAGCTTTAAAGAAGAAAAAAACTGTTAACTCATCGCTGGGTTCGCTTCCCATACACACGCGCGGTGCACATTTATGTTTGAACTCTGCTGTATGACATATTATGGGTAGCAAAAGCGAAAGACATCTCGGAGATATCGACTTTACGCAACCGAACTCGTGTTGAACTCGTGTAGACGAAATGGAATATGATGTAGACTGTAGAGATTTAACTTGACTTACGTCCAAGAATTACCTGAGGGCATATTTCATTATATATATATATATATATATATATATATATATATATATATATATATATATGTGTGTGTGTGTGTGTGTGTGTGTGTGTGTGTGTGTGTGTGTGTGTGTGTGTATGTGGTGTGTGTATACAGACATATACATATATACATACATACATACACATATATATAGTATATACACACACACATTATATATATATATATATATATATATATATATACATATATATATGTCACAAAAGCAAAATCACCAGCAACACCCATAGTTAACACTTAAGCAGACAGGATCAGGGGGAACGGAGGGGTGGGGGTGGGCAGGGACAAGGAAGGGTGAGAAGAAGGCAGGGGGGGGGGGGGGAGGGGGAAGGTGGGAGAAGGGAAGGCAGGTCAGGAGGTCAGTTCCCGTTGTATTCCAGCCCAGCCGACAGCGGGGGACCATCATCATCAGCACTGGACAGGGATGCAGGGGGAGAAGAGGGGAGAGAGAGCGGGTGGGGGGGGGGGGGGGGGAACGGGGAGGTGGAGGAGGAAGGGGTGGGGAGGGGTGGGGGTCAGGGGAGGAGGGGAGGTCGGGGGGGCGATCAAATCGGCGGGAGCTGTATGTGGCTGCGGGACTTGAGGCGATCGCCGCTGGACATCTTGAGGCTCTGCAGCCAGCGAGCGCACTTGTCCATGCTGTCCTGGTCGGCCTGGGAGTGGTGCCGGTGGTGGTAGCTGCGCTCCCCGCCTCCCAGGGGCGTGGAAGCGCCGTCCTCGGTCGCCGTCAGCCGCCCGTCGAGACTCACCTCCGGCGGTTCGTCCATGAACTCGGAGAGCACACGACTTCCAGTCTGGTCGTCGGCTGAGCGCACGTGCCCGTCCTCGAAAGACAGAGGAAGGAAGGCGGGGCTGTCCGTCGAGCACGTGCGCCCGAGCAGCGCGTGCTCCCGTCGTGCCCGACCCACCGCGCGAGGCAGAGCTGCTGCTGTTGCTGTTGTTTGTTGTTGTTGTTGTTGTTGTTGTTGTCGGGTCCGCGGCGGCTCCTTTTCCCCCTCCGCTGTTGAGGCCCCCCTGCCCACATCTTTGAGGGAGGTGTGACTGCGCCGGCTACCCGGGGTAGAGGGAGGGGAGGGGGTCTGGGAGCGTCCCCCTGCCGGGTCGTCTTGTCGAAGCGTGGCCGAGAGCGTGGGGAACCGTGAGTGAACTGGGCGTGGGCCCATGACGTGGCCCATGACGCACAGCTCGGGACCCAGGCCGTGGTCGTCACTTCCGGGAGAGTCTTGCGCGTGCGCGTCGGCGGAACTCAGTTGTGGGCAAGATCGGAATCTGGAAGAGAAAGAAAGGATATATATATATATATATATTGTTAACGTATGGTAAAAGGAAGTTTTATATATATTTTATATATATTTATATATATAAATAAAAGAACGTTCGTCATGATGAGATATGGTAATTAGTGTCTGGTCCCCAGAGAGAGAGAGAGAGAGAGAGAGAGAGAGCGAGAGAGAGAGAGAGAGAGAGAGAGAGAGAGAGAGTATAATGACACCACGCTACTGCTTTTACTGCTCCTCTGTTTCCATCGCTCCAAGGAGAATGGAATGGTTAATACAATACAGTAGGAACGAAAATGCATATTACAATTACTTGCCATTACGTGCTGTTGTAACAACAACAACAATGAGAAAAATTGAAATGCGGTTTTCATTTGAATAGCTGGTACGGAAA
>JADBJO010003961.1:10000-22500 GCA_016801955.1 Conus betulinus | reverse complement strand
CTAAATGTTTGGTTCTAAAATATATCCAATCTAGAATATCTATTTATAATACCGGGCATGCAGTCCCTCAATATTTAAGTGTAATGTACAGTTGCAATGTTTCTCTGTTTATGTTTTCTAAGGCACATTCGCTTCAATACTGACACGAATCTCTTTATGTCTGAAACACCTTGTGGCTCTTTCCAGGTGTTCCTTGAAGCTCTTTTACCACGCATATTTTCATCGTTTGTATCTTTCGCATTTTTGTGTGAAGTAGTGGATTGGGCTGAAGAATCCATAAATGTATAAGCGTTGAAAGAATTCGTGACTTTAAGATAGCTTTTCTACCCCTTACAGCAATTTGCCTTATGGTGCAGACACTGGTGTTTGACAAATGCCCTGTTTCTAATCGTTTTTTTTTAAAAAGTAGTTGATATGTCGTCGTTTAAATTATTTTTCTGAACCTTATTCCAAGGATCTGAAATCTTTGTGGGTTCCATTCAATTCTTCAGGATTGAATGTAAGTTACTGATGAAATATCTTTTCTTCCGGACCAAACCGTGCGGGTTTTTTTCCCCCGGCATTCATGTTCAAACCTGTTACCTTACCAAACCTTCTTAAGCGCACACATGCAAGATTCCAACGTCTCTTTATTTTGTGCATGAGTGAATTCTGGGCCATCAGTGTATGGGGACGTTTGCCTTCAACACGTTCCTTATGGTCATGTCCGTCATCTTTAACAGTCTCTTACCGACATCGCTAGAACTTCAGCACAGCGACGTGGGCGTGATGCCATGGAAGAGAGGGGGTAAGAATGGGGAAGCGGAGTGATGGGCGGGGTGTGGGGGTGGGGTGTGGGAGGAGACGAGTAGAGGGAGGTGGGGTGGGATGGAAGTGGACGTGGAAAATGAGGCAGTGTTTCCCCCGCCCCCCCGCAACACACACACACACACACACACACACACACACACACACACACACACACACACACACACACACACATACACACATAGACAGATAGACAGACAGACAGACAGACACATACACACACACACACACACACACACACACACACACACACACACACACACACACACGTACCTTTACGCGCGCATACACACACACACACACACACACACACACACACACACACACACACACACACAAGCACGTACGCGCACAATATACACCTCCTTAACACTCCAGGATGAGATTGACGACCCCTTCCAGACTATGTGCAGATATTGCGGTTGTCAACGATCCCCTGGTCGCACACCAAAAATGAATGCGCCAATACACACACACACACACACACACACACACACACATACACACACACACACATATCTGTATACACGCACAAGCTGCATATGAATAAAAATAATACTATGTTCGTGTTGTGTGTGTGTGTGTGTGTGTGTGTGTGTGTGTGTGTGTGTGTGTGTGTGTGTGTGTGTGTGTGTGTGTGTGTGTGTGTGTGTGTGTGTGTGTGCGTGCGTGCTGACAGCAGAAGTTGGAAGTAAAGGTTAATCGGACAACATACTGGTTTCTCTCTCTCTCTCTCTCTCTCTCTCTCTCTCTCTCTCTCTCTCTCTCTCTCTCTCTCTCTCTCTCCTTTCAGCACAACTAAAGGTTAGTCGGACAATATATTGGTTTCAGTCAGTTAGAGAGAGAGAGAGAGAGAGAGAGAGAGAGAGAGAGAGAGAGAGAGAGAGAGAGAGAGAGAGAGAGAGAGAGAGTGTGTGTGTACTGATTTTATCTGGTCATGTATCTCCCCTTTTTATCTGTCTGTTTGCCTGTTTCATTTCTACTCCCCCTCCCCCCCCCCCCCCCCCCCCCCCCCCCCCCCCCCCCCCCACCCCCCCCCCCCCCCCCCCCCCCCCATTCCGATATTTGACCTGTCTATTAATCTCTTATCTATCTGCTTATTCATCCCTTTTTCTCTCTCTGTCTAATCAATATTTGCTGTCTTGTTTATTCACCGAGCTATCCCTGTTCAGCACAAAATATCAGGAAAAAAAGAATACACACTACTACTACTACTACGACTACTACTACTACTACTATTACTACTACTGATGATTCTCTTAACATACATATAATGATGACAACACTAGCAACAACAACAACAACAATAATAATAATAACAATAATTATGATGATGATAATGATGATGATAATAATGATTATTATTATTATCATAATATGTAAGGTGAAGAAGCCGAGGCGAAATAATTCAACAGTCCATAGATAGTGAGTGTGTACATGATTATTGGTCTTTGTGTCCTAACTGCTAGACGCAACAATTGACGTAGACCACATGGACACAACAATTGACGAAGACCATATGGACGCAACAATTGACGTAGACCATATGGACGCAACAATTGACGTAGACCATACGGACGCAACAATTGACGTAGTGCCATATGGACGCAACAATTGACGTAGACCATATGGACGCAACAATTGACGTAGACCATATGGACGCAACAATTGACGTAGTGCCATATGGGCACCAATCGCCTTAGAGTTTACTGTACACGTCGAATCGCGAAGCCCGACACATGCACTAAAAATTCGCTACGGACAGTCTTTTTTTTCAGTTCCCTCACACACACACACACACACACACACACACACACACACACACACACACACCACACACACACACACACACACAATGTGAATACATGTAGATAAGCCTATGAGAGACAGAGAGAAAGGTCCTTGCGTCCATTTCTGTCACACTAGCAAACAGCGTTGAACAGAAGCATTATATATACACCCTCATTCTTCCGCCTTTGCAAACGAGTTCATCGTATTTTCTTTCTCTTATTACACTCATAGCAAAGTCGGGTGTTTCTCTCTCTTTCTCTGTCTGTCTGTCTGTCTGTCTGTCTGTCTCTCTCTCTCTCTCTCTCTCTCTCTCTCTCTCTCTCTCTCTCTCTCTCTCTCTCACGCGGCCGGAAAAACCCTCTCCGCCTACCCAGCAGTAACGGTGTTCCTGATTCAGTCCAGGGAAAGATTCTGCGGTGGATGGAAAAGGTAGGCCTCCCGCCTTGCATAATGATGTGTCCTTGACACGGTGACCCACACACAGTTCACTGCCTTATGGCTTATAAGGCTAGAGAACTTTCACCTTCACCTTTAACCTATATATAGATAGGAGTTCCGTTTCCTGGTCAAAGTTCCCTTGGGCTTCCTGAGTTTGATTTCATGCATTTTTTTTTTTTCATTTTTGTTTTGTTTTGGTGAGTGAATTTCAGAGGACAGTAGAATCTTTCCAGTGGCTGTGGACTGGAAAGAGCGGCTGACCTGTTTTCTGAATGTTTGCTATGTGAACGTGTGCTGTGTGTGAACGTGTGCTATGTGAACGTGTGCTATGTGAACGTGTGCTATGTGAACGTGTGCTCTGAAGGCAGCGGTAGCGCAGTATTCCTGTTCTCTGAATCTCCTCTAAAGAAGTTGGGTTATAGGTAAGGTAATGTGGCTTAGAGCCCAGCCGACCGCAAAGGGTCATCATATCAGGAATGTCACCGCGCCGGTTAACTCACAAGTAAACACACACACACCACACACACACACACACACACACACACACACACACACACACCAAAAAAAAAACAAACAAACAAAACAAACAAAACAACCACCAAACAACCAAAACCTCTTTCACACGCCCTTTAAAATACACCTTCCAAAAAACACACAGGAAATTTGTTTGTTTGTTGTTGTTTTTTAAGATCTTTCCTCCATAAAATCGTAGATCAGATGTTAAAAAAAAATGTTCATCTACCTCGGGAGTCCCTAAGATCACATCAGCTGGAACATCTCTGAACAAGGTTTCGTCATGGAGTCTGCCGCACCGTCCAATGTTTGTCTATGTCTCACACTGTGCCAGTCCCCCACACTCTGAAAGTACGTTTCACTGTGAGTGGTACAGGACGTGGGATGGCTGGTTCTTCGCTTGCGAAGATTAGTGGGAAGTTCCCGCCAGGGATGGGCGGCACGCCCTTTGACGACTAATTAGTCCAATTCGTGATCTACAGGATCTGTGGCATTGGGGCAGGTGTAGGCAGATGTAGATCTGGCCAGCGTTGTTGGGCTGCGGGCCTGGGTTTTTCCTTCTCTTCTCCTGGATTACAGGACGTGTAACGCACCACGAAGTCGGCTCGCGCTCTGTCACCCACACCGTTGTCTACCCAATCACTACACGTTAGGCATCTTTGCTGGTGGTGTAGGGCCCTTGACTGTGAGCGGTCTGAGGTCTAAGGAGGGTAAAGGGCCTGCAGGAGATTAGGGTGCCGTGCTAGTGAAACCAGGGGGGCTGCACTCTCACCAAGAAACTCTTTTGTCTCCAGAGAGCGTTAAGGTGGTCTTGAATTTTTTTTTCGGAGTTTAAGGATGCTCCAAATCCAGAGAGAGAGAGAGAATTCATGATCCCACTGAATTGAAAGAAAGAACCCAAATGGAAGTTAAAAATAACTTACCAAATCTAAAAGCACACCCAAAAGTCATGGAAATCCTTTGAAACGGAAGCTAAAAATAATTGATTGATTCTCAAGGCACACGCAGAAGACAAGGAGATCCCTAGATATGGATGCTGAAAATAATGAATTGAATCTCAAAGCACACCCAGAGACAAGGAGATCCTTACAAACAGAGTCTAAAAATATATTAATTGAATCTCAAAGCACAGCCACAAGACATGGAAATCCCTTCCCGAATCGAACATATTTTCAGATTTCAGCAGCCCTAACAGAGAGAGAGAGAGAGAGAGAGAGAGAGAGAGAGAGAGAGAGAGAGAGAGAGAGAGAGAGAGAGAGAGGAGAGAGAGAGCATTCCAATAAGAACAGGAGAGGAGTGTGGAGGTGGTTTGAGTGGAGGGGAGGATCCCCAGTTTAGAATATGTGAAATCAACACTCCGGCTATATTCAGGAATTAATTAGATAAAAGATCAGAAGGACGAGAGAGAGACAGAGAGAGAGAGAGAGAGAGAGAGAGAGACAGAGACAGAGAGAGACAGAGAGAGAGAGAGACAGAGAGAGAGGTAGAGAGTGACGGAGGGAGGGAGGAAGGAAGGAAGACATTCAGATGGACAGACAGAGAGAAAATCACAGAGACAGTGACAGAGATTCAGAAAATTTTAATAGACAACACACGCACACGCACGCGCGCACACACACACACACACACACACACACACACACACACACACACACACACACACATCTGTATACACGCACAAGCTGCATATGAATAAATAACACCGGTGTGTGTGTGTGTGTGTGTGTGTGTGTGTGTGTGTGTGTGTGTGTGTGTGTGTGTGTGTGTGTGTGTGTGTTGTCAGCAGAAGTTGGAAGCAAAGGTTAATCGGACAACATACTGGTCTCACTCTCTCTCTCTCTCTCTCTCTCTCCTCTCTCTCTCTCTCTCTCTCTCTCTCTCTTTTCAGTACAACTAAAGGTTAGTCGGACAATATATTGGTTTCAGTCAGTTAGAGAGGAGAGAGAGAGAGAGAGAGAGAGAGAGAGAGAGAGAGAGAGAGAGAGAGAGAGAGAGAGAGAGAGAGAGAGAGAGAGAGAGAGTGTGTGTACTGATTTTATCTGGTCATGTATCTCCCCTTTTTATCTGTCTGTTTACCTGTTCATTTCTAACCCCCACCCCCACCCCATTCCGATATTTGACCTGTCTATTAATCTCTTTATCTATCTGCTTATTCATCCTTATTCTTTCTCTGTCTAATCAATATTTACTGTCTTGTTTATTCACCGAGCTTTCCCTGTTCAGCACAAAATATCAGGAAAAAAGAAATACACTACGACTACTACTACTACTACTACTACTACTACTACTACTACTACTACTGCTATTTCTACTACTACTGATGGTGATTCTCTACTGATGATGATTCTCTTAACATACATATAATGATGACAACACTAGCAACAACAACAACAATAATAATAATAATAGTAATAATAACAATAATTATGATGATAATGATGATTATAATAATAGTAATGATCATTATTATAATATGTAAGATGATGAAGCAGAGGAGAAATAATTCAACAGTCCATAGATAGTGAGTGTCTACATGATTATTGGTCTTTGTGTCCAAACTGCTAGACGCAACAACTGACGTAGACTATATGGACGCAACAATTGACACAGACCATCTGGACGCAACAATCGACGTAGACCATATGGACGCAATAATTGACGTAGACCATATGGACGCAACAATTAAGGTAGACCATATGGACGCAACAATTGACGTAGTGCCATATGGGCGCAACAATTGACGTAGTGCCATAGGGCGCAACAATTGACGTAGACCATATGGACGCAACAATTGACGTAGACCATATGGACGCAACAATTGACGTAGGCCATATGGACGCAACATTGACGTAGACCATATGGACGCAACAATTGACGTAGACCATATGGACGCAACAATTGACGTAGTGCCATATGGGCACCAATCGCCATAGAGTTTACTGTGCACGTCGAATCGCGAAGCCCGACACATGCACTAGAAATTCGCTACGGATAGTTTTTTTTTTTTTCAGTTCACACACACACACACACACACACACACACACACACACACACACACACACACACACACACACACAAGGTGAATACATGTAGATAACGTAAGCCTATGAGAGACAGAGAGAAAGGTCCTTGCGTCCATTTCTGTCACACTAGCAACAGCGTTGAACAGAAGCATTATATACAACAAGGGCTTGCCTGTTAACACACTCATTCTTCCGCCTTTGTAAACGAGTTCATCGTATTTCTTTCTCTTATTACACCATAGCAAAGTCGGGTGTCTCTCTCTCTGTCTGTCTGTCTGTCTGTCTGTCTGTCTGTCTGTCGTCTTGTCTCTCTCTCTCTCTCTCTCTCTCTCTCTCTCTCTCTCTCTCTCTCTCTCTCTCTCTCTCTCTCTCTCTCTCTCACGCGGCCGGAAAACCCTCTCCGCCCACCCAGCAGTAAACGGTGTTCCTGATTCAGTCCAGGGAAAGATTCAGCGGTGGATGGAAAAGGTTGGCCTCCCGCCTTGCCTAACGATGTGTCCTTGACACGGTGACCCACAGACAGTTCACTGCCTTGTGGTTTATAAGGCTAGAGAACTTTCACCTTCACCTTTAACCTTTTAACCTATATATAGATAGGAGTTCCGTTTCCTGGTCAAAGTTCCCTTGGGTTTCCCTGAGTTTGATTTGAATTAATTTTTTTTTTTTTCATTTTTATTTTTTTTTCTGGTGAGTGACTTTCAGACGACGGCAGAATCTTTCCAGAGGCTGTGGACTGGAAAGAGCGGCTGACCCGTTTTCTGAATGTGCGCTATGTGAATGAGTGCTCTGAAAAGGCAGTGAGAGCTCAGCGTTCCTGTTCTCTCAATCTTCTCTCAAGAAGTTGGGTTTTTAGGTAAGGTAAAGGTAATGTGGCTTAGAGCCCAGCCGACCGCAAAGGGTCATCTATCAAAGATCACCACCGCGCCGAAGTCAACTCACAAGTAAGTAACCCCCCAAAAAAAACAAACAAACAAACAAAAACACCAAACAAACAAACCTCTTTCACACGCCCTTTAAAAACACCTTCTAAAAAACACACGGGAAATTTTGTTTTCAAATAAGAGAAAAAAAATCTTTCCTCCATATAAAACCGTAGATCAGATGAAAAAATTAATATTCATCATCCCCCAGGAGCCCTAAGATCACATCAGGGGGGACATCCCTGAACAAGGGTGTTTTGTCATGGAGTCTGCTGTCCAATGTTTGTTGAAGTCTCACACTCTGCCATTCCCCCCACTCTGAAAGAACATGTTTCACTGTGAGTGGCACAGGACATGGAACGCACCATGATGAAGTCGGCTCTGCCCCCACACCGTTGTCTAACTAATCAATACACGTTAGGCATCTTTCCTTTTTTTTTGTGACATCAGTTCTCGGATCAATGGAGCACCTAAGGTGGTAATTTTGGGGGGTACTTTTTTCTTTTTTTTTTTTTTTCTTAAGGCCAAAATCCACCTCTTCATTTTTTGGTGCTTCACACTGTCCTCTTTATCTGAAAAAAAAATTCCACTACTAGTTTTTTTTACTTTTTTTTTTTTCTACTTTCTTTCCCAACCAATCTCTTACACACCATGCATAGTCTGTTTGTTCTCTTACAAATGGATGGACATACTTTTGCTGATTTGAGTGTTTTGGCATTTGATACAAGGTGTCTGGGTTTGTTAATGTTCTAATGTGTGGTGTACTGGCACACTCACTCCGATAATGTGTTGCTTATACAAAGGAAACAACATAGATGAAACAAAGGACTTAATCATTTTCAGTTTTTCATTTTGTTTCACACATACACCCGCACCCTCTCTCTCTCTCTCTCTCTCTCTCCATCTTTCCTGGTAGTGCAGGGCCCTTGACTGTGGGCGGTCTGAACTCTAAGGAGGGTAAAGGCCTTGCGGGAGAATAGGATGCCGTGCAAGGTGAAAAGCAGGGGGCTGCACTCTCACCAAGAAACTCTTTTGACTTAAGAGAGCATTAGGGTGGCTGGGTCTTGAATTTTTTTTTAAATTTCTTATCGGAGTTGAACGATGTTCCAAATCCACAGAGAGAGAGAGAGAGAGAGAGAGAGAGAGAGAGAGAGAGAACATTCATTCATAATCCTACTAAATTGAAAGAAAGAACGCAAATGAAGTTAAAAATCTTACCAAATCTCAAAGCACACCCAAGAATCATGGAAATCCCTAGAACGGAAGCTAAAAATAATTGATTGACTCTCAAAGAACACGCAGAAGACAAGGAGATCCCTAGATATGGATGCTGAAAATAATGAACTGAATCTCAGAACACACCCAGAGACAAGGAATTCCTTACAAACGGAAGCTAAAAATGATCAATTAAATCTCAAAGCACACCCAGAGACAACAAGGAAATCCTTACAAATGGAATCTAAAAATGTTTAATTGAATCTCAAAGCACAACCACAAGACATGGAAATCCCTTCCCGAATCAAACATATTTTTCTGATTTCAGTGGCCCTGAGAGAGAGAGAGAGAGAGAGAGAGAGAGAGAGAGAGAGAGAGAGAGAGAGAGAGAGAGAGAGAGAGAGAGAGAGAGAGAGAGAGAGAGAGAGAGAGAGCATTCCAAGAAGAACAGGAAGGAGAGTTGAGGTGGTTCGAGTGGGGGAGGGATCTCCAGTTTACAATATGTGAAATCAACACTCCGGCTATATTCAGACATTAATTAGATAAAAGGTCAAAAGGATAGAGAGACACAGAGAGAGAGAGAGAGAGAGAGAGAGAGAGGGGGGGGGGGGGGGGGAGACAGGGAGGGAGGGAGGAGGAAGGAAGGAAGACATTCAGATAGACAGATAGAGAGAAAATCACAGAGACAGTGACAGAGATTCAGAAAATTTTAATAGACAAAATACACACACACACACACACACACACACACACACACACACACACACACACACACACATTATCTCTCTCTCTCTGTATATATACATACACATACATACATACATATATATATATATATATATATATATATATATATATATATACATACATATATATATATATATGTAATTTGACTCCTCACTGAGGAGAAACAATCAGGTTTCGAAATACCGGTATCTGACAGGAGTTATATGTTAGTGAGCTTTCTCCCCATTGGAGATGGTTTCCCGCTTTGGAGACTATAAGCTTGCTGAAGGTTCATTTTGAGAAGCATTTATTTATTCCCCATTTCACCCCTCAAGCACATACTGTCAGATAGGCAGAATCATCTACCACTGCAGATATGAAGGCTTACCACACTCCTATTTCTACAATCTGAGACATAAGAGCAAGCTTTGTTTATAATTCAATATTTCTTGCTGTCATTGCAACACCTAGCTGCTCTGTAAGTTGCTGGAACGGTGCTCGGTACTTATCCTTGGAATTTATTGTGTCATTGTAATTTAGTCCCTTGCGGATTCATTCCAAGAACTGGCCCTCACCACTTGTGTCTTAAGAGGTTATCTTTTCATATTTTCTACTTTTCACAAGAAATGTAGCTTGTTTTGTTCTTTCATGATTTTCTTTTGCTTCTTAGGTGGCACCTTTAGTTAGTTTTTTTGAAAACTCAACAAACATATTATGGTATTGCACACCAGCCTTTTTCTGGTATAGCATTCTTCTTAAAACCGAAAAGGCAGAGGAGTCAAATTACCACTTTCCTTCCCCGCGGTCACTGAAGAAAAACAATCAGGTTTCGAATTACCGGTATCTGACCAGGAGTTATATGTTAGTGAGCTTTCTCCCTATTGGAGATGGTTTCCCTCTTTGGAGATTATAAGCTTGCTGAAGGTTCATTTTGAGAAGCATTTATTTATTCCCCATTCACCCACTCAAGCACATGCTGTCAGATAGGGAGAATCATCTACCACTGCAGATATGAAGGCTTACCACACCCCCCTATTTCTACAATCTGAGACATAAGAGCAAGCTTTGTTTATAATTCAATATTTCTTGCTGTCATTGCAACACCTAGCTGCTCTATAAGTTGCTGGAAAACGGTGCTCGGTAATTATCCTTGGAATTTATTGTTTCATTATATATATATATATATTGAGGATGTGAAAGAAAAAAATTCCGCCACTTCACTTCAACGAAGCAAGTGCGTGTGTGTGTGTGTGTTCAACAAGTGTTTCTTCTTTCTGTTCTCGTTCCCTTTTCACCATTTGTGCTATGCGCGCTTTCATCGTTAGCTACCCATTCTTATTTTCTCCGTCTATACCCCCGCCCTGCCCCTACTTCACACACACACAGAATTAAGTTTTAGTTCTTTCAGCCTGCCAAATAACCAATGTTTTCTCAACTGATCTCACATCGCTTCTCCCTCTGTGTGTGTGTGTGTTTACTGTTCCTCATACTTCTATAAAGTTTACGTATTTTGCGAACCTTGTGTGTACCCTGTGTAATCTTTGCTTTTTTTTTTTTTTATCTTGACGACTTGTACCTGTGGGCATAATGTTCACGAATCCCTCTGTCTCTGTGCGTGTGTGTCTATCTCTCTCTGTCTGTCTGTCCGTATGCTCTCTCCTGTCTCTCTCTCTCTCTCTCTCTCTCTCTCTCTCTGTGAGTGTGTGTGTGTGTTCAGTCAGTTCAGTGGTTTATTTAACGTCTATTCACCATTGATGATATTAGACGAAAAACAATCTAACAACGTCATTATTATCTAACTATGCTTAACAAAAAAACAAACAAAAAAAAAAAAACACAAACCCGCATCAAAGCAACTTGGCAATTTTAGATTGTGCGATAATAGTAGCAATTTTTATGATAGAATGGCTGGACAATATTTGACTGATATCTTGGACTTTGATATCAATAGAATTTTCTATTATTAATTAATTAATTTATGTGTGTGTGTGTGTGTGTGTGTGTGGCACTCTATCTGTCTGTCTGTCTGTGTCTCCTCTGCAAGACATCACTTTATTTTCATTTTTTTTGTGATGATTACCGTGATGTGCATACATGTCCTTAGTCAGTTGAAATATATTGTGCGTTGTTTGATGTACGTCTCAATGTAACTTTAATATTCAGACCACCTTTTCATAGCGAACCAAGGCCTCTTGAAATAAAATGGTCTACTTCATTCTCTCTCTCTCTCTTTTCTCTAACTTCCCACCCTCTCTCCCTCTCTCTCTCTCTCCTCCTTTTTATACATACATACATACACACACACACACACACACACACACACACACACACACACACACACACACAACACACACACACACATGCACACACATTTCTATTGACACTTTTGCAGACACACCAACAGGGACACATATAATCACACTTACATGTCTGTCTCTAATTCAACGACAAAGGCACATGAATACAGTCTTCTAGTGTGTCCATGCAGTCTGAGGCTACTCCAGCAACGCAACCATAGACAAAGACAGCTGACAAGAACAACAACACCACAGCAAAGATGTGAACAAAATAATTCAATGGAGTGTAATAAGCGAGGGAGAGAGAGAGAGAGAGAGAGAGAGAGAGAGAGAGAGAGAGAGAGAGAGAGAGAGAGAGAGAGAGAGAGAGAGAGAGAGAGAGACAGACAGACGGACAGACACTGGAAAAAATAACCAAAGAACACAGAAACGAGACACATTTTAGAGCATAGTGACACAGACAAACGGAAAAGTCTCAAAGTATTAAAAAAAGAAAATAAACAAACAATCAAACAAAAAAAAAACCAACTACAAATAAACATCCAGAAAAGATCAGCTCACCTGGGGGTGCACTTACGAAGTATCCGCACAAGCAGTCTAATCCGACACCCCCCTCCCCTCCCCTTCCCCCCCCCCCCCAAAACAAACAAACAAACAACTAACAACAA
Source organism: Conus betulinus (assembly GCA_016801955.1). Lineage (NCBI taxonomy): Eukaryota > Metazoa > Mollusca > Gastropoda > Neogastropoda > Conidae > Conus > Conus betulinus. Next base: position 10,102 of record JADBJO010003961.1, on the reverse strand, counting down.
CAAACAACAAAATAAAGAGGGGAGAAAACCCACAATCAACGAACGGACTCTGGGTGATTGCGCCAAGGGAAACCGGAAACGGACTCCAATACGCGCCGAAAC
>JADBJO010003960.1:192500-219658 GCA_016801955.1 Conus betulinus | reverse complement strand
GATCCAAATTAAGGAACAAATTTAAGCCTCAAAAGTTAGTCTTTGATTAAAATAAAGGATCATGTTTAAGCCTTAAAAGTGAGTCTTTGATCATTATAAAGGAAAGTGTCTAAGCCTTAAAAGTTAGGCTTTGATTAAATAAGTAACATATCTAACCCTCATAAGTTAGACTTTGACCTAAATAAAGGAACAAATTCAAGCCTCAATGGTCAGTCTCGATTCAATAAAGGAACTTAGTAAAGCCTCAAAAGTTAGTCTTTGATTAAAATAAAGGATAATGTTTAAGCCTCAAAAGTCAGGCTTTGACAAAAAAGGAACACAATTAAATCTCAAAAGTTAGGCTTTGTCTCAATAAAAAGGAACAAAAATGAAGTCTCGAATGTTAGTCTTTGGCCAAATAAAGGAGCATATTTAAGTCCCAGAAGTTAGTCTTTGATCAAAAGAAAGAAACATATTTCAGCCTATGCTTGATGATTCAAAAAGAATAAAAGAGAGAAATCACTTTAACACGAGAAACCTCACAACCAACAAAAAGGTGACCGTCGGCACGAACAAAGTAGGTTTTAAAAAGACACAGACTGCAAGCGAAAGTCAAAACATGAAAAACGAGTGTTGAAGTACTGAGTCGCCACACAAACATAAAATAGCACTGAAGTAACGAGACCATTTCTGTGAAGAGCCGACGGGGAAGCGGGGGGGAGGGGGGGAGGAGGGGAAGGGGGGATGGAGGGAGGGTGGTGCTGGTTTCCAACTCAGAATCACTAACTGAACCACCCAGGCAGTAAACAATGTTCACAGCATGGCTGCATGTATTTACATGGCACATAGTTGCTTCTTTGAATTACATTGGGGGTAGGGAGTGAGGTGGGAGTCAGTATCAGAATAATACAGGGCCCCTTTCCCCATTCGGGTACGACATCATACTGATTCACTGTTGAGTGCCATGGTTTCTCCCTCTGACTTTATTTTGTTCTTCTTTCTTTATTTATTTCTTTCCTTCCTTCCTTCCTTCCTTCCTTTTTTTTTTTTCTTCTTTCGTCGACTCTTTCCATCTTTCTTGTTCTTCTTTCCTTTCTTTCTTTCATCTTCATTTTCTTTTGTTCGTTCCTTTCTTCTTTCCTTCCACGTTTCTCTCTCAACTGTTGTCTGTCCATGCAGTCAGGTAACCAGGGTCGTCTGCAGACGCACGCATCATGTGCATACCTGTACATAGAAACTGCTCATTTTGTTCCTGCTCATTTTTTTCTTGCGAAGCACCAATTTCTTAGCATTTGCCTGCAATTAATGGCATATGACCTACAAACAAAACGAAATTGTGTTAAGAAAACACACACACACACACACACACACACACACACACACACACACACACACACACACACACACCGCGCGCGCGCGCGCGCGTCACACACACACACACACACACACACACACACACACACACACATAGATGCGCGCGCGCGCGCGAGCGCGCACACTCACATACACACCATTTCCCTCTGCATCCTATCTCTCTACCTCCCGTTTCTTCTAACCAATCCCCCCATCCCCCCCCCCCCCCCCCCCCCCCCTTACCCTTCCCATCTTATTCCCAGCTCCAAGCATTGGGCCACACACACTTTACAGTCCACTCATCTGTCATCTGCTCCACTTCCTTTTCCGTTGTCCTGTGCTTCGTTGCAGAAGTTCCGTGCAATATTGAAAATGTCAGCAAGCTTGAGTTGCATTGGTGTGACCTGATAGTCGAGCAGAGAAAGAGAGAGAGAGAGGGGGGGGCGGGGTAGGGAGAGAGAGAGAGAGAGAGAGAGAGAGAGAGAGAGAGAGAGAGAGAGAGAGAATCTATTGTTACACTCACTCTGTGGCACTCTTCTCGTGTATTACAGAACTCTTCAGTTACAGTGCTATGACCCAGGTGGTTTAGGGGGCAGCCCTCCTCCTCGTCCTCCTCCCAATCTCCTTCATCGACTATGACAAAGAATACATCTATCCACTTTCATTTTCTGCGTTATCTTCTATGATAATCATGATGATGATGACGACGACGATGATGATGATGATGATGATGATGATGATGATGATGATGATGATGATGGCCTCGGTGTTGATACTGCTCTACATTGCGAGAACTCTATCTCTGCTTGGAAAAGAAATTCTTGGAGTGTCGTTGCAAAATCCAAATGGTTTGGTAATACGGTTAATTTTTGTAAGTATCTAAGTTGGCATTAAATGTATTCGATACTGGCTTAGAATAATAATTCAGACACGCGATCACAGATTACCACACAAAGCATATCGAATGATCAGTCAGTCAGTCAGTTTTGCCCGTCGCTCCTCCCAAAGCAGAGGCCGCCGACAACAGTCCGCCAGAGTGCTCGGTCCTGGGCTGCCCTCTCTGGTTGTTTCCAGGTGTGTCCCATCTTCTTGCTGTCTGCCTCTAGGTCCCGTCGCCAGGTGTTTCTTGGCAGTCCTCTTTTTCGTTTTCGTTTTCGAATGATGTTCGATTTTAAAATAATATATTTATATAGATAACGTAAAGGGTTACAAATAAAACGTAAAAGGTTAAAAATCCAGAACACCACTCTCCCACTGCTGAGGTCCGTTTTTTCTGGCGTCATTAGTCGATAATAGGAAAGTAGAAGAAAGTGGTTCTGCGGTCCATTTTTTCTTTCTTCTACTTTATATATATATATATATATATATATATATATATATATATATATATATATATATATGTGTGTATATATATATATATATACATACATATACACACCTTTATTTCTGTGCACTTATCAGAAGACGTTACAAAGAACAAGACGCAAAACATATAAATATACTCCCAGTTTATCTTGAATACGCTTGAGATATTCCATAAAGAGGAAAAATTGTTTTGGGCCCGTTATAGCCGCTAGTAACGGCTATTCTGGTAAACATCGGGCATCATCCGTGACCCATAATGAACATACCAACAAATTTTCAGAGAAATTGGCCAAGTACTTTCTGAGATATTCCATAAAGAAGGAAAACCGTTATGGCCCATTATGACCGTTAGTAACAGCTATAACGGTAAAAAAAAAAATAACACATTGGGCATGATCCGTGTCCCATCATGAATACACCTACAAATTTTCAGGAAGATCGGCCCAGTAGTAGTTTGTCTGGAGCGAGTGGAACACATTTTGACCACCGACGGACTGACAGACAGACACACGGACAGACAGACAGACACACACACACACACACACACACACACACACACACACACACACACACACACACACACAGAGCATTTCGTCGTTCCCATTGTAAAGTACTCCCTGTTCTATAAGAACTGGAGTTCAAAAAGGAAAACAATTTTTTTCCTAAGGCGATTTGCTTTATTCTAAGAAGGTACTCTCTCTCTCTCTCTCTCTCTCTCTCTCTCTCTCTCTCTCTCTCTCTCTCTCTCTCTCTCTCTCATTGTGTGTGCGTACGTGCATGCGTGCATGCGTGCGTACGTGCGCGCGCCTGTGTGTGTGTGTGTGTGTGTGTGTGTGTGTGTGTGTGTGTGTGTGTGTGTGTGTGTGTGTGTGTGTGTGTGTGTGTGTGTGTGTGTGTGTTGTGAGTGAGTGTGTGTTTGTGACTGTGTGTGTGTTGTGAGTGGGATGATGGGTCATGGTGCTAAACCAGCTGAATCAACGTCAGAGGAGGTCGATACAAAAGGGATAGCTCGGATCTCTCTTACTCACTGCACGGCCCACCCCTCTTGACTGCCTGGGGTACAGGCAAGACACCGACATTTTTTTATGAACGGAAAAGAAGGGGAGAGGTGGTTTGGCAGAGAGAGAGAGAGAGAGAGAGAGAGAGAGAGAGAGAGAGAGAGAGTTCGTCTTCTACTCAACAAAGCGCAGCAACTCCTGTATATATATCGTGGCACACAGCTTGGATTTATTGTTTCCCCTTACGCTATGGCAATGGTGTGTACGGAGCTCCTAAGGGAATGCATCAGGACTGAAAGGATCTGTACAGTATGCTTCTTTCTTTGTTTCTTTCTTTGTTTCGTTGTTTACTTGTTTGGTGCTTGCTTTACACATAGATTACGAAGCAAACTCATCGTATTTCTCATTATGTCCTTATTTATTTTGTCTTCTTGTTATTGTCTCTGTCTCAGTCACCATTTCTGTCTTTGTGTGTGTGTGTGTGTATGTGTGTGTGTGTGTGTGTGTGTGTGTGTGTGTGTGTGTGTGTGTGTGTGTGTGTGTGTGTGTGTGTGTAAAACACCCGAAAGAGAGAGAGAGAGAGAGAGAGAGAGAGAGAGAGAGAGAGAGAAATGAAATGAAATGGTTTAATGTTTTTAGGCCATGGGCACATAAACATGAAGGAATGGGGAGGCGGGGGAGTGAGAGTGGGGTGAATGGGATTGGGCTGGGGTAGGAGCATTACATCCATTAGACCTTGACATAAACACTGTCGACAAACTACCTATAGTAAGTACATGTTTGCTATAGAAAGCACATCACACATTTTGCAAAACTGAGTTGTAAATTACTTTCTAAAAATTTCTGTCTCTGCCTAACAGCGTGGAATATGAACTTTGAGACCACAATGGACAAGTGTTTAGATTCTCCAGCTAACAATCTTTCAACTGAAACATTAATTCCATTGGCAAAAATCTATTTCTCAATTCCGAGTACAACGGGCAAACATACAAAAGGTGTTTTTTTCATCTTCTACATATATTTTACAATATGGGCAGTGAGATTGTGCAGCATCATTTCCGTATCTATTCATGTTGTTGTTTATTGGTAGCACCCCACATCTAATCTGCGTTAATGCCCACACGAAAACAAAAGATATTGATTTCATTTAAATATGTACTGATATTCAAATTATCTTTAAACCAGTCTAAACAAGCTATATCTTTCTCTGACTCTGACTGTGCCAGACCACTCTTGGAAAAACATATCTAACAGACGCTGCTTGAATGTTTTCAAAAATGCATAAATTTCTGAACACCTTGGTTTAACCACACTTCATAAAAACCCGCCTTAGAAAGCATTTCTCTTACCTCGGTTGCCCAACACCTTTTATTATCGTTATCCATCGATAGCATCATTATATATGCCTGTTTGGGTAATCGGCTTTGTTCCATTTGTAACAATTTAAACCAGTATTTAATACATCTAATTTGTGAGTTTACAAACAAGGGATATCTACCAAGCTCACTATAAACCATTTTTTGGGGTCTTTAAGGGCAAACCTAAGTATCTTTTGCAGGCTAATAAATGCACTTTTTCTATATACTTCTAACCTCTTATAACCCCAAATTTCTGATGAATACAATAATATTGGCTGTACTTTAGCATAAAAAATTTTAGATATATATCTTTGGTGGCATTTCTTTACATTTTTTTAAAGCCTGACAAAGCCAATATAGCCTTTTTTTTCCTTTAGCAGCTAAATGGTTTGTACCACCACGTCCTAAACTTAACATTGTTGTGAAAGAAAAAAAACTAAATAACAATACATATTAACAATTTCTAGTTCTTTACCCTCAAAAAACCACTTTTCTCTTGTCCTAAATATCCACCTTTCCTGAATACCATGATCTTAGTCTTATCTTTGTTGACACAGATAATTTCAGTTTATCACAACAGCTTTTTAAAGAGTCTAATTGAGCTTGTAAGCCTCCCGGTGACGTTGATAACAGAGCTACATCATCTGCGAATAGCAAAATGAACAGTTCAATCAGAGTAGGTAACAATTGAACACCATGGACGCCAGTGTTATTAATGTGATTTGCCAGTTGATTAATAAATAGAGAAAACAATGTGGGACTCATGACACAGCCTTGTCGTACACCTGATGGACATGGAAAGAAATCTGAAAATTCACTGTTCACACGCACACAAGAAATTAAGGAATCATACATGCTTTTCAAGGCACCAAAAAATTTTTTCTTATACCCTCATTGTAAACTACGTTCAATAACTTTGCATGGTTAACAGAGTCAAATGCTTTTTTAAGTCGATAAAAGCAACATAAATTTTCTGTCTTTTCTTATTTAAGTATTTCTGAACAATAGCATAGAGATTAAATATCTGGTCTACTGTTGAATAATCTTTTCGAAACCCAGCCTGGTTTTCAACTATTATATCATTATCTTCTAGCCAGAAATTAATCTTGTATTCAGAATGGATGTATAGCATTTACAAGAAACATTAATCAATGATATCCCTCTATAGTTGTCTGGTTGGTCAACATCACCTTTTTTGAAAAATTGGAACAACTATAGCTTTACACCATTCCCCGAGGGTAGATCCCAGAGTCAAACTTTATTGAAAAGCTTTGTTAGGAACTTAACAACCTCTCTCCTCCTGCTTTCAACATCTCTGGAACAACACCATCTAAACCCCCTGCTTTCCCATTATTTAATTTCCTTATTGCCTCTTTTACTTCTTCTTCTGTGATTTCTTTGTTTAAGCTATCAGCCCTTTCATTGCCCAAATCGTTAGTAACATTACTTCCGTTTCCCTCTAAATCGTTGCTACCCTCATTAAAAACTCCTTGAAAGTGATTAAACCAGTCATCACTCCAATTCTATTCACTCAAACCCTTTCGTGCACTCACTCCACCTAACGTCTTTAATTCTTTCCAAAAACTCAGCTGACTTGTGCGCATTAGCTGCCAAGGATTCGGCTGTGCTTCTGCGAAATTCCCGCCTTTTCTTCCTAAGCAGTTTTTTTTTATATTCCTTTCTACTTAAAGTGTACTCAAGTCTGTCCTTTTCAAGCGTCTTTTTCTTATTCCTCTTGCTTTTCCTAAAAATCTTTAACATCTTTATACATTTAACTTTAGCATCTTGACATTCTTGGTCATACCATGCTCTTTTTCTTCTTGGGCGAGATATAGCATTTTTAACCATACAATGTGCGGCACACTTCAAACAATCATTAAACATTTCCAAGGCGTGATCAACGTCCAGTTCCAATACTTGAGCAGCATTTTCTAATTTAATTATGTTATCTTCACTGTTAAAATTTGTTCTAAAGTCAGATTCTTTCGCTTTATCCCACAAAACTTTATTCACATTATTCGTCTTACTACTATCAGTTGTATTGCTAATGACCCTTCTATCAGATTCCAACAAAATTGACAAGGTAACTGGTAAGTGATCCGAATCCACCCTATCTTTCACCGTTAAATATCTCCATTCAAATTGATAAAGCAGTTCAAAAGATGCAACAAAATAATCCACCAGGCTGGACCCAAAATCGGATATGAAGCTACAACTGTCATCAAAACCATGTTCAACAAGTCCGTTCAAAATGCAACAGTCAAAAATATTGCAAAAGTCAAGAAGCTGTTCACCGAACTGGTTCACTCCAACATCCTGTGAATGATCCTTTTGACAATTTTCTTTGTTTCCTCCAAATAATCACCATCATCAGACAGACTAAAATCGAGATTTTTGTTGGCTGTGCGAGAATTTAAATCGCCAAAAATCAAGGCATAAAAGTCGTCGTAGGATTCATGAAGATCAAGCATGCATTTTTCTAACACCTCGATACCATATCCATTAGATTCTGATTTCCAAAAGGGGGAATCGTAAGGTGGAATATAGGCTGCAATAAAGAAAACATCCTTATCTGTTCTTAAAAATCTTTTTTGATATTTTCAAAGTTAGAACATTATTGATATCAATTTCTATTCTTTGTACAAAATCGGAAAAACATTTTTTTACCAAAAACCATTACACCCCCAGAACACCTTCCATATCTTGATAGTTTCTTAGCTTTTGAAGAGTAAATATGAAAATCTTGAAAAATACTCATGTTAATTTCATTGTCCATAAATGTTTCTGTCAGACAAACAAAATCGTACTTTTGAATAAAATCGACAAACTCGTTATCAGTCAATTTGATTGCAATCCACATACATTGTAATTAAGAATGCTGACTGGAAAATGGGTTTTTTTATGTAAATTTTGTTGAAACTGACGTGGGGAGTGGTCAATGTCAGGAATCGTGCTCCCAAATCACTTGTAATTTTGTGCCCGGCCTCTATCCTATTTCTCACCAGTGTTTGCTGTTGCTTCTCCTCGGGGTAAAGGCTGTCTCAGCATACTCCCATCACTGCTACAGACACTGTCCGTTCGCGCACTGCGGAAGGCATCCACAATGTTCGTCTGACTCATGGCACGTTGCCGGCATGTCCGGGAGCGTAAGGCACGCCTTTCCTCTTCATGCTCGGTAGTCCTGAATTCTGGCACCTGTCTAGTTCTGGGGCGTGACTGTCGAGACACACAGGCTTAGGGTCAGAGTCGTAGTGTCCTCCTCTTCCCCTAGACCTGTGTGCACTAGTTGAGGGCAGGCTGGGTTATTGGGATAATTTTCATGCTGTTCCACAGGTTGCTTGTCTTCAGATGGTCCCCGCAAACGTTGATGTTGTTGCGGTTCTAACTGCCGCTGTTGTTCTGACTTTTTCCTGTTGCTGTCCTGTTCCTTGCTGCTGATGCGACTCTTGCTGCTTTTTTTGCTGCCATTCTTCTTCCTCTTGCAGTTGCAGCTCCTCTTCTTGCAGCTGATCTTGCTGATGTTGCTCATCTTGCAGCTGGTTTGGTTGTTGTTGTTTTCCTCGCAGCTGTTCTTGGTGTTGCTGTTTTTGTCGTTTTTTTCTCGCAGCTGTTCGTTCTCTTGCTGTTGATTCTTTAGCTTTTCCTGTTCCTGTTCTTGCTGTTGAACGTTTCTTGACTGAAGCTTTTGTTCTTCTTGCCCTGTTGCTGACTCTGTAGGAGCAGTTCATGCTGCTGTTGCTGGAGTTGTTCTTGGTGTTGCCGTTGCTGGTCTAGCTGTTTTTGCTGTTTTTCCCAATGGCATTGTTTGTTGTGTTGTTGATCCTTCTTCTGTCTTTCTTTGTGTGTTTCCTTGATTCCTTTTTGTACCCCTCTCTGTCGCAGTTCTGCTCTCTCTGACAATTTGGTGACCTGTGAGGTGTGGGAAGAGCATTGAATTCCTGTGGAGTGGTCAGAGGACTATCGGGTAAAGGGGAAAAGCCAAACCTGTAAGGCGAGGGGTTGTCGCGATGTGCCATATTTTGCCGGTTCAAAAGTGGTGGCCAGTGCACGGAGTCTAGAAAAGGGAAGTGTTCGAAAACCTGTTGCTGCTGATCTGATGGGACAAGTGAAGAAGATTTCCTTTTCTGCCGTAGTTGGTCTGGGGGAACATACGGAAAACTCCCCCTCCCCTGCTGCTGATCAGGGGAAACACGAGGCGAGAGTTCTTCCATGTTTCCATTTTGGTTGCAGGGGCCATGTCTCTTGTAGCTGGTGGGGCCATCATCACTTCTTAATGACCGTGGATGGCTATCATTTGATTGCCTAGGTATAAAGTTGTGTGGCCTACCATCTACATACAGTCTTCCGTTTCTCTAATATTGTATTTTACCTTCTTGCTTCAGTCGCTGGCACTGCTCCCTTTGGCCAACAGTGAGATCTGTTGCCACTCTGATATCCTCTTGTCGGAGCCGAGCTCTGAGTGCTCTGTTTTTCAGAATATGGAGTTTATCGTTCATGTGGCTGAAACATACGATCAAAGGACGTTGCCTGTTTCCGCCTTCGTGTCTTCCGATACGATACGTATATTCAATGTCTCTAGTAGACCACCATCTGTCGGAAGAGAAATAATTGAGTACTGCTACGATCTTGTCAGTGTCATTCGCTTCTTCCCATGCTGCTGATTCATGTATTCCAAAGAATTTCAAATTCTTTTCTCGTTTTGCCACATCTAGTTTTTCCGAGTTTTTCTTCTATTTCATTTAGTCTGTCATGTAAAAAGACACTGTTTTGTTGGAGTTCACTTATATCCCACCTGTTGTCTTTGATGTCTGTTTTTGCGCCTTGAAGATCAGCTTCAAAAATCTTGAAGGAATTTTGAAGATTTGAAAAAAAAATTTGTCGACTGAGACTAACACCTTGAGCATGGAGGCTGTGTAAAATCTGTGAACACCTGGTTTCAAAAACTGCTGCTGGTTGACAGGCGACAGTTCATGGAAGGCGAAAGTTGTGTCCGTCATATTGCAGTGAATGAGAGCTCAGGTCGTACAACCTCTCCCTTCAACAGCCAGGCACAGACTCCGAGAGAGAGAGAGAGAGAGAGAGAGAGAGAGAGAGAGAGCCTTGGCTTATTCAACAAAGCGCAGCAACTCCTGTAAATGTCCTGGCAACCAGTTTCAGAGTTTTTATCTCCTCTTGCATTCGTGGCAATTATGTGAAGGAGCTCAAATAGGACAAGGTCAGGATTGAAATGACGTGCATTGTTTGTTTCTGTTTGTTTTGTTTTTCTTCTTTGTTAACTTCTTTGTTTGTATGTTTCTTTGTAATATACCCTAAGAAGTCAAATACCTCTCTATTTTTCAGTCTGTCTCTCTCTCTTGTATGCATTTTTGTCCCTGTCTGTTATGTCAAGATTGTTTTTTTTTTTTGTCGGTCCGTGTGTATGTTTGTCTATGTCTCTCAGTCAGACTGTCTGTCTTTCTGTCTTTGTTTCTGTCTCTTTCTCCTTCTTCTCTCTCTGTCTCTCTCGCTTTCTCTCTGTCTCTGTCTGTCTGTTCGTCTGTCTGTCCGTCCATCTGTCTGTCTGTTGCTGTCTCTGTCTCTGTCTCCCTCTCTGCCCCCCCCCCCCCTCTCTCTCTCTCTCTCTCTCTCTCTTGTTTGTTCTCAACACCCACAAAAGGATGCAGGTTTGTTTGATGTAGAATTCTCTTCCTCATCTCTCCTCCCTCACTTGCACTTGCTCTCTCTCTCTCTCTCTCTCTCTCTCTCTCTCTCTCTCTCTCTCTCTCTCTCTCATTGTGTGTGCGTACGTGCATGCGTGCACACACACACACACACACACACGCACGCACGCACGCACGCTCTCACACACACACACACGCACGCACGCACGCACGCACGCACGCACACACACACACACACACACACACACACACACACACACACACACACACATACACACACTCACTCACACACACACACACGCACGCACGCACACACACACACACACACACACACACACACACACACACACACGCACGCACGCACGCACGCACGCACGCACGCACGCACACACGCACAGATTGAGAGAGAATGACAATGACAATGACAATGTGTGTGTGTGTGTGTGTGTGTGTGTGTGTGTGTGTGTGTGTGTGTGTGTGTGTGTGTGTGTGTGTGTGTGTAGAGATATAGATATATGTATGGAGAGAGAGAGAGAGAGAGAGAGAGAGAGAGAGAGAGAGAGAGAGAGAGAGAGAGAGAGAGAGAGAGAGAGAGAGAGATGACGATGCGAATGACATTGACAATGACAGTTATTTATTGTTTTAGGCATTTGACACATGGTAAAGGGGGATCAGAGGTAGAGGCGATAACATGACCCTTACAGGAACCGACATCACACTAAAGTGGATGTACATTGACAGGGTAGCAAATGTCACCCATTGCACACAATGGCCCGATTGTCCCGTGCAACACTACGCGCTGAACAGGGGAGCCACAGCAACACAACCCATACGTCTATGCCCAAGACCCAAAAAGCGTTTGTCACGAACAGCGACCGCGATCAGGGTGCACTGTCAGGGGGCTGGTACTCTGCCGCTGACATATGGGCACATGAATAAGCGCTTGTTGGGGGGGCTGGGCCGCCTATTCCTTGGAGAACAAACGGGGCTTGTCTGGACATAGGTCGGGAGCCAGCCTTTGAGTTGGGGATCACAGAGGAGGTCGACCCTCCGATGGGCTGGCGTGTGTTTGTGTTGGCCGGTTTGGAGAGATCGTGTCAGCCCGACTGTCAAGGGGCAGGCAATCCTAGACGCCCTTTGACTCTCCCTGGTCCGTGGGTTAGAGTTATCTCCCCTGTCCCGTATTTCGGCCTTTCTCACCCCATGGGCCTTGGTGCCGTGGTCAACACGCAGTGGGGATCCCGGATTGAGGGGGTTTGGAGTAGGGGCCTGGAACGGTCATTGACTGTCCCTGATTAAGACCAGGGTAGAACTTCTCCCGTTTGTCCTCCCCAGTTAACCCCATGTGGTCGGATGCCAGTGCCTTCGTTAAAATCCGACAGGGTGATTAGTCTGGTGGCTTCGCTTAGAGTTACATATGAGATATGTGTGCCTGTGTATGAGTAGGGTTGGGGGAATTGGAACCTAGGGGGTTTGGGGGGGGGGGGGCTGGATGTTGGTTGGTTGAGGCAGGGTATTGGACAGAGATGTGTTGGCCAATGAAGTTACTATGTGTGAAGCTGAGGGGGGGTGTCCCCCGAGTGTGTGTGATATATGACGTGTTTTAAGTTAGCGCGACGGGAACACAACTGCGCTCTCGTTCACCGCTCTCAAGCAACGTACAACACCAAGGAGAGGCCTGAGACTCAGGGGAAGTGTGAACTCTGTGGACTCACGAGGAGACCACGAGAACGAGACCCATAGTGCAGGATCGCAGCAGCTCTCTGAGACAAAGAACAGAGGTGTCTGTGACTGTGACGAGATCCGACGGGGGGAAAGGCCAACCCCCAAATCTCGTGAAGGTTTGGGTCTGCCCTACTGGAGTGTTTGTCTGGGACATGCAACCAGTAGAGATTTTGGAGACTGTCACCAAGCGTTCCTAGATTCCCGTCGTCCGTGTGACTTCCGTGAATCTCCGGTGAGGGAACTTTGGGTGTCAGGTGTGAGAGAGGAGTCGGCGGCAGTGCCCTGAGATTCCTGTGCGTGACACACTCCCAGTCAGGTGTGACCCACGGTGAAGTGTCGGTGCGTCGGCAGTACATAGGAGACCCCCACAGGACGGTCCAGTGGGCGGAGTGACCAGGGACTTGGGCAAAGTCTAACAGGCCCAGTGTACTGCCGAGGCTCCAGAGGAGGAGCAGAAGAGGGGGACATCCCTGGCGGACGTCCGGCGCCGACGACAACCTGAGAGGCTGAGTGTGTGTGTGTGTGGGGTGGGGGGGGGGGGGGGGGGGGGGTCGAAGTGCGACCCTGACGGGACACCGGCACCTGGCTGAGACTCCAGGGACCAACAAGTGGGCAGGGGAAGGCCAGCAGAAACTTGGAGGTCAACCCCTAGCCTTCATCCTCAGGTGTGAGGGTGTAAAGTCCGTGCCAGCAAGGACAACGCGACGACAGTACGAGGCAAGAAGTGGGACGGCGCCCCCACAGACATTGAGAACTGTGTGAGCCTAGCCAAGTTCGAGTGCGTGTGTGTGTGTGTGTGTGTGGGGGGGGGGGGGGGGGGGGGGGGTTGAGACCACACCTCTTCCCCCTCCGAAACTAAGGGTGAGGCAAATATTCTCTATGTTTTTGCTATGATACTTGTTGATTCGTGTGTGGGTGTATGTATGTGATGTCAGTGTTCTCATCATATCAAACTCATAGTCATAGTGCAGGACGCTCAGCCATTTCTTTTCTTATTTGGATTGTGGGGGGATGAGTGGCATGACTTCCATTGTTCACAGCCGACTCATCACATAATTTCAGAGCTAGTGGGAAGAACCAAGGTGGGGGCTCGGAGCAACTAATAATCAACATTGGTTGAAGAATAAGTTTTTTTTTTTGATTGAATAAATGTTCTTATAGATCCCATAAAGCGTTTAATTAAATTGTAGAAATTGTTCCTTGGTTTTCCCGCATGTTTATGGGTGGAGGGGCGTGCGTTACGAGGAGCGCGAGTGATGCATATAGAACATTAATATAATATTCCTGCTAAAGCATTCACGCCCCTTGGGCAGTAGGGGCAATTGAACGTGGCTAATGTGGGAAGGGTGGACACCGAGGCCTTGCGTTTTTCTCTTGCATTAGTTATGTGGTTGCGGCGGTTGTCTTCAAATTCTTCCTGGGCCTCCTGGTTAGACTTCGCCATACTGCTCTGTCTTGGGCACAAACCTCTAGGTCTTTTGCAGGCGTGTAGCTGTGCTTCAGATTGTCTTTTACACAGTCTTTGAGGCGCTTTCTGGGGCGGCGTCTGGGTCTCTGGCCCTGCCTCAGTTCTCCGTAGAGCAACTGCCGAGGCAGTCTGTGAGGCTCCATACGGATGACATGTCCAGTCCAGCGAAGCTGGGCCTTCATTATCATGGCTTCGATGCTGAGCAGACCGGCTCTGTCCAGGACTTCGAGGTTGGTCACTCGGTCTTGCCACTTGATGCCCATAATCGCTCGTAGTGATCTCGTGTGGAAGCGTTCAAGCTGTTTCGTGTGTTTCCGGTACAGCGTCCAGGACTTATAGCCGTAGAGGAGACTAGTGAGAACAACAGCTTTGTAGACCTTGATCTTTGTGTCGAGCTTGATGCTTTGTGGGTCATCACACGAGTACGTAGGCGGCCAAGAGCTTGGCTGGCTTTGCTGATCCTGGCAGAGATTTCTCTGTCAAGAGAGCCATCACTGGAAATGACGCTCCCGAGGTACTTGAAGTGCTCGACAGTTTTCAGAGTGGTGCCTCTGATGGTGATGGGGGGGGAGGTTGCACTGTTGGGCCTGCGGAGGGTTGACAGAGCACTTCCGTTTTTCCAAGGCTGATTGTGAGGCCAAAAAGCCGAGAGGCTTCCGCAAACTTGCTGACAATAAACTGGAGATCCGCTTCTGTGTGTGCCATCAGGGCACAGTCGTCGGCAAACAGTTCGTCAGTCACAAGTCTCTCGACTGTTCGGGTCTTGGCGCTCAGCCGACGAAGGTCAAACAGAGAGCGTCCAGCCTGTACTTGATGTAGATGCCTCTGTCGAGATCTCCGAGGGCATGGTTCTGCACGCACCTGAAGAACAGGTTGAACAGGACCGGAGCAAGGACACAGCCCTGCTTGACGCCGTTCGAGATTTCAAAGGGATCAGAGCTGTCACCCCCAACAAACACAAGGCCAACCATGTCGTCGTGGAATAGGCGGATGATTTTTGTGAATTTCCTCGGACAGCCAAGCTTGGAGAGTATGACCCACAGCGCCTCCCTGTTCACCGTGTCGAAGGCTTTTGTTAAGTCGATGAAGACAGCGTGGAGGTCCATCCGCTGCTCAATACACTTTTCTTGGACCTGTCTCACAGAAGAAACCATGTCGATGGTGCTGCGGCCTGGTTTGAAGCCAGACTGTGGCTCCGGCAGTGACGGTTCTGACACAGCGCTGATCAGGCGGTTTAAGATGACTCTTGCAAGGATTTTCCCAGCGACTGACGCGCGCACACCTGTGCATGCCGGTATGCGCTCATACATGCCCCTGCACATGCAAATACATGTACTATTACACACACACACACACACACACACACACACACACACACACACACACACACACACACACACACACACACACACACACACACACACACACACACACACACACACACACACACACACACACACACACACACACAAAACACATGGACACACAAAGATACGTTGGATCTCTCTCTCTCTCTCTCTCTCTCTCTCTCTCTCTCTCTCTCTCTCTCTCTCTCCTCTCTCTCTCTCTCTCTCTTGTGCATATGCTTACATGTTAGGCCGGTACTACTGTTAAAAGGTAACATTTTTTTTTCATTTCTCCTTTAGGTACGTTAGTTTTGAAACGTTATGGCACCTGTCTTTTTGCACACACACACACACACACGCGCACGCACGCACACACACACACACACACACACACACACACACACACACACACACACACACACACACATTTTCTATTGCTTGAAAGAAAGTCAAACATGAGCTAAGTCTTGGACAAATGCATGGTTCAGCTGGAGAGTGTTCTGTTTGCCCAGATTTACCGTGTAGTGAATTCATCTTAGGCAAGTCAAACTTATAGTACCATGTTTTCTTTGCATAATCTGGGTTTACACCCCTGACACCGGAAAATGGTCTGTCAACAAATTTGACAGATTTCAAATCGTCATCACATCCACTTTTCAGAGTCATAGAAGCGGAGTAAAGCAATACGCCTTTCACAATGTGTCTGTCACACCAGAAACCCAGTTTGTCATTCAAAGTCAATGTGCAAATATCAGATTAATGCTAAGGTACAATCACACATCAAAGTATATGTTATAGGTGCAGCAAAATGTGAGTGAAACCACAGTATGAGGAATTATTATCATCTTTTTCCTCCTCCCTCCTTCTCTCCTGTCTTCATGTTCGTTCCTCTGACTTTCCTCGTTCATAGTTTCCCAGTCCCTATTGTTTACCTTTCGTTGATGCGTTTGCTGCAGAGACGATCAAAGCGGTGCCCTGCTGCATACATGTCCTGCAGAGACGATCAAAGCGGTGCCCTGCTGCATACATGTGCTGCAGAGACGATGAAAGCGGTGCCCTGCTGCGTACATGTGCTGCAGAGACGATGAAAGCGGTGCCCTGCTGCATACATGTGCTGCAGAGACGATCAAAGCGGTGCCCTGCTGCATACATGTGCTGCAGAGACGATCAAGCGGTGCCCTGCTGCATACATGTGCTGCAGAGACGATCAAAGCGGTGCCCTGCTGCGTACATGTGCTGCAGAGACGATCAAAGCGGTGCCCTGCTGCGTACATGTGCTGCAGAGAGAGACGATCAAAGCGGTGCCCTGCTGCGTACATGTGCTGCAGAGACGATCAAAGCGGTGCCCTGCTGCATACATGTGCTGCAGAGACGATGAAAGCGGTGCCCTGCTGCATACATGTGCTGCAGAGACGATGAAAGCGGTGCCCTGCTGCATACATGTGCTGCAGAGACGATCAAAGCGGTGCCCTGCTGCATACATGTGCTGCAGAGACGATCAAAGCGGTGCCCTGCTGCGTACATGTGCTGCAGAGACGATCAAAGCGGTGCCCTGCTGCGTACATGTGCTGCAGAGACGATCAAAGCGGTGCCCTGCTGCGTACATGTGCTGCAGAGACGATCAAAGCGGTGCCCTGCTGCGTACATGTCCTGCAGAGACGATCAAAGCGGTGCCCTGCTGCATACATGTCCTGCAGAGACGATCAAAGCGGTGCCCTGCTGCATACATGTCCTGCAGAGACGATGAAAGCGGTGCCCTGCTGCATACATGTGCTGCAGAGACGATCAAAGCGGTGCCCTGCTGCGTACATGTGCTGCAGAGACGATCAAAGCGGTGCCCTGCTGCGTACATGTGCTGCAGAGACGATCAAAGCGGTGCCCTGCTGCATACATGTGCTGCAGAGACGATCAAAGCGGTGCCCTGCTGCATACATGTCCTGCAGAGACGATCAAAGCGGTGCCCTGCTGCGTACATGTCCTGCAGAGACGGGACCTGTGTAAATAATATACGTATTCATAGCATCAGCATCGACAGCAAGGGTCTATACCATGGTAATAATGATTTTGTCAAGATTAATAATGTTTATTGTTGAGTGTACAATTGTGTGTGTGTGTGTGTGTGTGTGTGTGTGTGTGTGTGTGTGTGTGTGTGTGTGTGTGTGTGTGTGTGTGTTCACAATTCTAAGCTCCTGTCAGCACTGATAGAAATGACAATGCTGGGTTATCAATTAGACTGTAGATCCGGCCATGTGGACACCCTTTCACAGCTCTTATTAGCTATTAGCACTAATGTGACTGAAATGCTTGCATTCTTTAAATAGTTGATTTGACCACTCTAACCGCTGACAGCTTTTGACCTTCCTTTTATTCTTAAATGGATCCTCAAACAAAGGCGTAACAATTCCTCCCTGTATTTATCACTCTTCACGTAATGCATTTAGTTCTTCAGCACTTTAGTTTCTTACAGCATTTTCTCCTTGTTTTACTTTTTCTCTAGCCTTTTACCCTTCACTAGGTGCTTTGAAGTGCTGCAGGATCTGTTGTTGAACGCTTGGAGGTAAGAATATACAGAACTGTCATAGGAGGAACAACCTGCGTGTGTATGGTGTGGAAGAGAAGGCGAATGAGTCGCAGGAGGCTTGTGAGCAGGCAGTGTTGGACCTTTTCAACAAGAAGCTCCAGGTGAAGGTCCAGCGGGAGGGACATAGAGGCTGTGCACAGGCTGGGGAGGAAGCAGCAGAGAGACACCCCCCGTGGCATTATGTGTGCGGTTCATCTCCAGGCGCACCAGAGACCAGGTGATTTACTCACGGCGCAGATTACGTGGCACACGCCTGGTTATTGCCGAGGATTTGACCCCCAGGGCCTACGCCCTCCTAATGGCAGTCAGAGATGACCGCGACGTCTGCCAGCAGGCCTGGACGCGGAACGGCCAGGTCTTCATGAAGTCCCACTCCGGGGAGGTGGCCCCCATTGACGACCTGTACGGCCTGCGTGGGGACCAGGGGCGCAGGAGGCGGTGGGCAGGCCAGTCTTCCCAGGGCTCCGGGGATCGCACCAGGCGAGATGACCTGTCCAGGCAACAGCGACAAGCAGAGAGCAGCAGGGCTGGATTGAGTGACAGCTCCAGGGAGTTCAGAGACAGCCACATGTCCTCCATGGACGTGATCCCAGAGACTCAGATGGCGGTCGGAGCCTCTGACTCTGGGGCTGACACTGCCGGAGGTCCTCCTGGGAGATCACCGCACCAGCGGGGGAGCAGAGCCACAGCCAGCAGCCAGAGGACCATGTCTGGACTGTCTGTTCTGAACTTTTTTCCCAGGTGAGGCAAAAGCCATGAAATTACTTGTCCAACAACAGCGAAGACAGTGATTGTAGATTTTTTTGTCCTTTTCTTTTTTTTTCCTCATATGATTGGCAGGCTTAGCATTTTTTTGATTTTTGTTTTTTGATTTGGTTATTAACTTCATCAGTGATTTCTGTAGTGTCAAGGATGTTTTTTTTTTGCAGGTTTTTTTTTTTTAATACTCTTCGAGGTAATCATTCTATTTGCTAAGAAGAACTTTTTCTTCTTGAAAAGGAATTTGTTCTCCTTTGAGTTCAATGTATAATATTGAACACTAAGATGTTCATCTTTGGTCAACAACTGGGTAAACAGAGCGGTACACTGATGATTTGTGAATTGGATTTTTCAAGATATATAACTTTCATGACGTGTGTAGTTTTTGAGTCATGTTCTGCATATTGTATACTCTTCAGTGCTTTTTCCTTGTGTTATGTTTTTTTGGGGGCAGTCTGTCTCTGTCTGTCAGTTTGTCTTCCTGTCTTAATGTCTGACTGTCAGTCTCTCTTTTACAATTCAGCGCTCCACTTTGGAGACGCCCCCCTAACCTAGTTTTAGAGTAGGCTGAGGTCGCTTGAGGGACATAACCTTTGTTGTTGTTGTTGCTATTTGCCCTTGTATATTGCAAGGGTTCAGTCATCATTGTGCTTATACTTTTCATCGTCATTCTTTTTTAATATTGTTCATTCACTTTTTTTAATTAACAGTAGAAGCACTGATTATTCAGTCGAAAGTTTGGATGTTTGGCTTTTTTGCTTGGGTTTTTGGACTAGTCCGTTGGGCAATAGTTTTTCGACCTTGACCGTGTCACTGATGTTTCTGGCCATGCTGGAAAGCATGCGAGACAATTTTTGTGGTTTTGAAGTTCGTGTGTGCTTTTTCAGTGTGTTTTGATATTAAAAAGAAATGGATTACCTTTAAACATCTGTTGGTTTTCATAGCCTGGAATTTTCAAAATATTGCGGTTAGTAACCAAATGGAAAGGTTTGTACATCGTGTCTTGTTCATGTTGTGTGTTGTGTTTGTACTTGTCTTTTCTCCATCATGTCTATATACATGTTCCTTTTTGGTTCTATTGTTCGGAAGAACATGGACGTTTTCTTCAGCTGTTCTTCAGTCTGTTACTTTTGCTTTCTTTCTGCTCTCTTCTCTGGCTGATCATTCGCTGGCAAGGACTTGGAGGGGGCTTTATCTGTGACTGTCTTCTTTGTTGGGCTGCCATCAGCTGTGTGTTTTTTATTGAGATAAAATGCAGGCCTGTTCAGTATTGCTTATTGAGGATAGTAGGTCTACATAACAGTACAATGATGTTTCTTGCCTTGGGTGAAGGCCTACATGTTGTTTTGTTTTTTTTTTGTACCACGTGTTATAATCTCCTGTTAGTGGTTAGCCCTACACCAGGAAGAAATACTTGTTCACATAGTGTGTTAGCTATTGAGAAAGAGTGTCAACCCATTCAATTTCACAATGGTTAATAATACATTCAAAATATACACTTATAACTGTAATGGTCTAAATGACTTTAAGAAAAGAAAAGATGTATTTGATTTTTTAAGATCTTCAGATGGTATATCTTTCTGATTCAAGAATCCCACCTACCATATAAAATTGAAAACTTTATTAGATCATGTTGGGGTTATGAGTGCTTTTTAGCTGGTACTGAGACAAACAGAAATGGGGTTGCGATACTTTTCAAAAATAATTTTGACTATAAAGTGCATAGAGTAGAAAGAGATCCTGCAGGTCAATATTTAGTGTTGGATGTAACCTTGATGCGAAAGCGCGTGTGACATTAGTAAATGTGTATGGTCCCAGTTCAGGGGACCATCCAGCCTTTTTCACAGACATCAGTCAGCTCACACATGCCTTTGATAATGAATTTATTATTATTGGTGGTGATTTTAATGTTGTGTTAGATCCTAAGCTGGATGCACGGAATTATGCGAGTTATGCAACAAACCAAGGAGTAGGAAAGCTATATGTGATATGTTGGAGGAGTTGAATCTAGTTGATGTTTGGCGGGACTCATATCCCAAAAAGCCTGGTTATACATGGCGAAGGTTCAACTCTTCCAAACAAAGCCGGTTAGACTTTTTCTGGTATCTAGAAATTTGATGATTGATGTGAATGGTATTGATGTACTACCTAGTTATCGTTCAGATCACTCAGCAGTTTCCCTACACTTCAGCAAAGAAAGCAGACATGGCAAAAGGTACTGGAAATTTAACAACTCTCTATTAAAAGATACTAATTACACAGAACTTGTTAAGCAAACTATCAAAGAATTGAAAAAAACAGTATGCTGTACCAGTGTACAACCTGGATAATATAGAAATAGTACCCAATGAGTGCATTGCTCTTACAATAAATGACCAATTATTTTTTGAAATGCTGCTTCTTGAAATCCGTGGAAAGACAATTTTACTCGGTCGGTATACAAGAAGAAAGAAGAGAGCAGATTGGAGGAGACTCTGTTAGAAGAAATAAGAAAATTAGAAGAAATAATAGATGAAACTAGACTAGATGAGCTTGAGGAGAAAAGAAACAGACTACAAGACTTACGAAATAAAAAATTAGAAGGTATGCTTGTGAGGTCTAGAGTCCAGTGGATTCAAAATGGAGAAAAGCCTAGTAAATACTTCTGTAATTTAGAAAACCGTCAATATGTCGAAAGAGCTATGCACTCTTTGGAGAAAGATAACGGTGAAATAAATAATTTTTGAGCAAAAGGAAATTTTGAAAGAAGCTCAAACTTTTTACGAAAATCTGTATAGTGAGAGGGAAACTGCTGATGTTGATCTGTCTACACTAATACATGATGTTCCCATATTAAATGATGATGATGAAAGTGAAATGTTGGAAGGAGCTGTCACACATGATGAGGTTTATGATGCACTCAGGAAAATGAAAAAATAATAAAAGTCCCGGTTCTGATGGCTTATACAACAGAATTCTTCAAGTTTTTTTTTTTAAAGACATTGGTCATTTTTTGGTTCGCTCTATTAATTATGGATTTTCGATTGGTCAGATGTCAATTACACAGCGACAAGGAATAATCACCTGTATTCCAAAAGAAGACAAAACCAAAACAACTGTTGAAAAATTGGCGACCTATATCTCTACTAAACACATCATACAAAATTGCATCTGCTTGTATTGCCACCAGAATCAAACAAGTGTTGCCAAAGATTATTCACTCTGATCAGAGAGGCTCATGAAAGGGCGTTACATAGGAGAAAATATTAGACTTGTTTATGATACTTTGTTACATACACATAATGAAAACATCCCTGGCCTTCTGCTTTTAGTTGACTTTGAGAAGGCCTTTGACAGTGTTTCCTGGAAATTCTTGAACAAAGCATTAGAGGCATTCAATTTTGGTCAAGATATAAAGAGGTGGATCGAAACTTTTTATAACAATATCAATACATGCGTGTCAGTAAATGGCCATTATTCAGACTGGTTTCAAATTTGTAGAGGTGCTCGTCAGGGAGACCCACTTTCACCATATTTATACCTAATCTGTGCAGAAATTTTGTCTATAATGATCAGGAAAAATAACATAATAAAAGTATTAAGATCAATGAAATATATGCACTTCTCTCACAGTTTGCTGATGATACTTCACTATTTCTTGATGGAAGTGAAGATTCTTTAAAAGAAGCCATAAAGACACTAGATATATTTGCTAATATCTCTGGGGGCTAAAAATCAACAAGGAAAAGACTCAATTAATCTGGATTGGTAGCCAGAAACATTTCAGAAAGAAGATACCTCAGAGATCAAAATTTTTGCTGGAATCCTGGCATCTTTAAAGTTCTAGGAATTAATTTTTCTGTTAATGTAGAACAAATTGTAGCACTTAACTATAATAATAAAATACATAAAGTAAAAAGTTTGTTAAAAAAGTGGTCAAAAAGACATTTAACTCCATTTGGAAAAATAACAGTTATTAAAACTCTAGCTATGTCAAAACTGGTGTATATTCCTCAACCTACCTGATCCAGGAGATGATTTTTTTACATCAACTGGACGCAATATTTTTTGCCTTTTTATGGGATGAAAAGCCAAGTAAAATCAGTAAGAAAAATGTTTGCAAGAATTACAAGGAGGGTGGTTTGAAAATGTTGAATGTTTTTTCCTTTTTGAGTACCATGAAAATTAGTTGGTTAAGGAGAATTTTTGACAGTGATTCTTACATGCAAAAATTTGTCCGGGATTTGTACCCAAAGTTTGTAAATTTGGAGAATTTGGGATATGAATATGTGAATGTACTTTTGCGTGGGCTAAAAAACCCATTTTGGTCGGATGTTTTGAAACATTATAGACGATTATGTGTAAAACTTTTACCTAATAACATTGATGCTTTCAATGCAGAATTCATATTTCATAATGTGAATATTCTTAAGGTAGACATGTTATTTTTTTTTTTAAAAAATGGTTCGGTCGACAGAGGTATCTATGTGGTCAGTGATTTACTAGACGATGCGGGCAATTTTTTAAGTCATGAGGCATTTTTGAGAAAATATGATGGAATAGTAACAGACTTTGTTACATTCAGAGGGGTTATTCAGGCGATTAAAAGTTTTCAAAATAAGATGAATTTAACACCTACTGCAAGATATAAACTGCAGAAAAATGAAGCCTGGCATCTTATCCACAAAGGCAACCATTATGTTCAGTCTTGTTTCAATGTAAATAATAACACTGTTGCTGGAGTGAGAAAGTGGAATATGCATTATGTCAACCTTAAGTGGAATACAATTTTTCGTACTGCCATTTCAACTAGCCCGGATGTTCAGCTAAGATGGTTACAGCTACGTGTTTTGCATAGAATTCTACCAACTAACAAATACCTACACCTAAGAAATGCAGTAAACTCACCACTCTGTTCCTTATGTGAAACAGAATCTGAAACAATTTGTCACTTGTTATGGTATTGCCCAATGACCACCACTTTTTGGCAAGATTGCAAAGATGCTTATCTCAAAACTGTGTTCATTGTGTGAATTTTCAATTTACAGAGGTTCTTGTAATATTTGGGGTTGAGGAAAACACTGTAACTGACAGAGTTCTTAACTTGATAATACTTTTGGCAAAGCAATACATCTACAAATGTAAATGGAAGAAAGTAGCACCTATTGTCATATTTTTTTAATACTTAAAAAGATAAATTCAGAACAGAAAGTATCTGAGTATTGTGACTAATAAATAGACACTTTTTTGATGGACTGGCTTCCTTATCAGGACTTGGTTAAATGAGGCTTTAGTCTGTAATTAATAACATAGTCAGTACTATACTATCCAAAAGAACTTAAGACTATCTACTTGTTTATTCACTCACCGTGGATGCTGACTTATTGCTTTACTACCTCTGTTTGACTGTTATGTTTATGTTACTCTGTTAGGGCAGCATCCCTTTTCTTTTTCCCCCTCTGCTGTTCACTTTCTCTCTCTCCTCCTTTCCGCTCTCTCGCTCTCTCTCTCCTCTATCTTTTGGTCTTACTTCTCCTAGCAACTCTTTTGTTTCATGCATGTGATGTAGTTCTGGTTATATTGTTTTTTTGTTTGTTTTTTTGTTTTTGTGCATTTGTTTGTGTGTACAGAAATATGACAGTTGTTCTCCTGAGTGAATGTGAATCAAATTGATGTAACTTGCTTTTTTTTTTTTTTCAAAGAAAAGAACCTTCATAGAAGGTGGTAACCTAACGCCCCAGTTATTTATTACCATTTTCTTTCTTTCACGAACCCGTCCTCTTTTTCTCCACTCTGTTGCAGTCTTCGCTAATCTTTACCAAGTCAACCAGCCGCCATAGGGAAGTGGTTAGCTGGGAAGTCGTGGGTTTAGAGCCAGGTGGGATTCTTTTGTTATTGTTACCATTATCATTATTGTACACAAACAAAAGTATTATGGAGCCAATAATAACTTCAGTTCTATCGTTTCAGGACATCTAAACAAAATAACATATCCATTGAATACAACTTCAAAATGATCCAATATTGTCGACTTGCTTAAACGTTGCCAAACGTATCATAGTCATCATATTTTTTTTATTCACATTTAGACACAAATACCACCTTTTTTCAATTGAAAAACTTCTTTCCCTACAGCATATCATTTCTCGCCAATATACTGTGCATTCACATCTAAAACCACTTTACCTTCGAACATTTTGTCTGCATAACATGAATGAACTATTCACCCCCACTTCACTGGCTTTGGCCTATTTCTCATATTCTCTGATAGTTAAGCTTGGAGTGCCATCTGAAAGTCACATATCACACAGTCGAGTTCCTTTCTCAACTGAACACAACCTAAACACAGCAGAGCACTTTTTGTTTAAAAAAAGGGGTTGTTTATGACTGTACTGCTCGACATCAAATAGTTAATTATTGCATTAGTGTTAGGCTGTCGCGTCCATCGAGAGTTCGCCTGTTTCTCACACCTGCGACGTCCAGCAATAGCCCACACAAAAGTTTACCTTTCACTCTAATACATTCATCCCCTCGACCAATGAATAATAAGGAAAGAAATAGCTGTCCGAAGAAAAGAGAAACAAAATCCTGAACTGAACCTCCACTCTCACCAATCTAGCTCCAACTAACCCCAAGATGGGGTTGGAGTAGGGGGAAGGGTAGAGGGAGTCACGTAAAAGGGGTGGGGGTGGGGTCTACACTGAAAGAGGGACGACGAGGAAAGACTGAACTAAAGGTACAGGTGTAAAGAAGAAAAAAAAACAGGAGCAGGGAAGAATACAAAGACTACAATCATCCCTAAGAATGTCCAAGTCCATGAGGTCGGTGTTTCCTTCCCAGAGACAAAGGCTTTGGCAAAAAACAGTCGTCATGTCACGCTGCTCGGCCTACCAGTAGGGTCAGGCCTGTGTTGGAGGGAGCCTGGTAGAGGACCCGTGCAAACTCATGGCTATTGGGTGTATTCAATGTCCAGAGGGAGCTGGAGTAAGAAAAGAGTGAGGCTGAGGGGCCACCCACGCTGATAAACTCGCACTCGTATTCTCATAAAACCATTCCAGAACAAGACAGTCGGAATCGCGTATCCAGTACTTGCAGCTTTGGTCCTCCTTTTTTCCCTCCCCATTTCTTTTACTGTTCCAATAGCAATAAAAAACCCCTCACTCATCGATCACTTTCATTTCTGTCCAACCATTATTATCAGTACCAACATCACCACATATAACTCCTATCATTATGATCAATACCCATAAGTTTTGTTTGCTTTTTATTCATTGATCGCTCCTATTCCTTGCTACTAAGCATTATTGTCAATCTGCCACAACTACTACCAATATTATTATATATGCCCATTACACAATAATTACAAAACAGACAAACAAACCTTGCTGCTCTGCTATCCTCCAACACCTCTCCTTTCTCCCCTTCTGTGTTTAGCAACTGTCAATACTACAACTATTATCGTCATATTATCACCAAAAATAACAGTGTTTCTCCTCTCATTATATGATATTTCTATCATCATCACTATCATATGCTATTGTTACCATTACCATTATTGTCATCATAATTTCAACTCCTATGGTTTCCTTCCCAACGGCCTCGTTTTCATTTAACATCCATTTTGCGCCGAGTATGAGAAAATAGGTGGTTCCTCCTTCTTCATTTTCATTGTCCTAAATGTTTTGGTTTTTGCCTGAAGAAAGACCTAAGAGGTCGAAATACGTCGTGTTTTGCCCTGTAATCGGTTTGTCTGTATTGTCTTGCAGAACTAATAACCTTTCTTTTTAAATTTGGACCTCCAATAAAGACCTCTCAGCAAACGCTTGAATATTTTTTTCAACGTGGAAAGGAAACACGGAAGAACAAAGAAAAAGAAAGCAACTGAATACTAAAGCACAAACCGTACATTTCATCGCGTTGCCCTTCCCCAAGGAAGAGGTGTGAAGAAGGAAAAACTATAGAGTATCAGCCAGAGTTGCCATGTGCCCAGCATGTCTGTTCAAGCACCCTTTTCAACACCAATATTTACGGCAAAAAATCTATGCTTTCCTGTTTGTTGCACATAAACGTGTGTACAGACGTACTTATCTTTCTGAATCGACCACATTTGGAGCTTTACATACTTTCCTTCCACGTTTTGTTATCTTTTACAACAGATCTTTCCAACATTTAGAAAGAGAGGGGGGGGGGGGGGGGGTAGTTACCGCCAAGGACATAGACAAACAAAGTACAGGACAAGACACAATGCATTTCGACCTCTTGGATCTTCTTCTTCAGGCAAAACCAAATAACATTTCGGAAAGTGAAAACGAAGAACGAGAAGTCACTTATCTTCTCATATTCGGCACACGACAAAAATGATCGCGGGCGGCGTGTGTGCTGAACACGAGAAGATAAGTGGTTTCTCGTTCGTTTTCACTGTCCTAAATGTAATTTGTTTTTGCCTGTAGAAGACCCAAGAGGTCGAAATGCATTGTGTCTTGTCCTATAATTTGTTTGTGCTTATGTCCTTGGCGGTAGCTAGCCCCTCTCTTTCTAAATTTTGCTTTATTTTCCACCCTCAGTCATTCTGTTTTATTAAAGATCT
>JADBJO010003960.1:132500-180000 GCA_016801955.1 Conus betulinus | reverse complement strand
CTAATAACAGACGAATGGAGGTGTTTAAATTACGAGTCTTCAAGACGTTTGTGTTGCTCAAAATATATGTTGATGCGTTGAAATTTAAAAAAAGACAGGACTGCAATTAGAACAAGTCCTTTTATTCATTTATGTTTATGTTTGTAATTTACTTATTAATCAATGATGCCAAGAAGCAGCAGATGTCAGAACGGCCCAATTCTGACTGAAAGATTACCAGCTTAATTTCTAACCAATGTACTGTCGTTTTCCATCATCTTAAAAGAGCAATGTTCTGTAACTGAAACACTATATTTCTGGATAATGTACTGTCCTTTTCCATTCATTTTAAAAAGCAATAATGTTCTCTGATTGAAATGTTAGAATTGAATTTCTGGCTAACGTACTGTCGTTTTCCATTCATCTTAAAGAGCAATGTCCTCTGATTAAAACGCTTTTTTATGGCTAACTTACTGTCGTTTTCCATTCATCATAAAGAGCAATGTTCTCTGATTGAAACGTTAAAATGTAATTTCTCGGTCAACGTACGGCCGTTTCCGTTCATCTTAAAGAGCAATGTCCTCTGATTGGTCCTTTACTTCATTCATTCTGTTTGTCTTGTAGACAACCATGTGACATTTCAGATTGTGAGGATGGGCAACTGGACAATTTCATGTTTCCTGATATTTTGCATCGCCAGCTTTCTTGTATTTTTTTTCACGACACACACTGATTGTGTCTGATGTGAAATGTAATTGTTACTAAAGTTTAAAGAAACGTTTGTATCCAAACGAGGTTGGATACTGCGGTTAGTTCAGAGAACTGTCCTGTAGGAGTAACATAAAACTATCATATCCTGATGTGTTTTGCTGACAATGAAGAAGTCATTTGTACACTAATTTTCAATGGCTTATAATTTCAAGATTTCTGTGGGTTTTCTCATATAAGCAGATGACGCACCTTACGTCCACTATTCAGTACTAAATCCCTCAAAGTTTCTCCATTTTGAAACATAATATTGGTCACCATCATCAAACTGATGAACCTTAGGTATTACAATTATGAGCAAATTTGGTGACTGTCGTACTGATTTCTGTACATGTGTGGACCGTCTTTAGTCTTCAGTGTTCTCTGTTCTCTACACTAAAACATTAGACGCGCACAGTATTTCACTGCGCAGGTGCTTAAAATTCATATAATTCCACCTCTCTCAAAAAAATGATTCCGGCCACTTCTAAAGTAAGTGTCTCTTGTTGCTGATGTAGTCGTCGTCGTTGTTATTGATACTGATAGTCATCGTAATGATCATAACCTAATTTTGACCTTTCACTCTCTCAAAGTGCATTTTTAATTGCCAGATTCATCCCTCATAGGTATGCGCATGACTTGTTCAGTATTTGATGGAGACAGATGTTTTCATTTCCTCAGATGCACTTAGAGCTGCTTTTTTAGGCTTCGTTCTTTGGCATCAGCCTTTTTTCTTACAAAATGACTGCATCTACTCAAGTTTCAGACTATCGATTAAAAACACATGTGTATACTATTTTTCTCATAATTCTGGTTCTTTAAATTTGAATATGATTAGAATCTGTTGACAATAACAGCGTTCTTGGAACTTTAATATTTCATTGCGCTTTCTTTTCACATAGCATGCACTCTTTCAAAATGCTTGCCAGGCGTCATAAGAAACATTAAAAGAAGAGTCACTATTGCGCCCAGTTTGAGGAGATAAGCCATTGTAAGCTGTTAATTGTTTTGAATGTTGTTTCTCTTGCCTGAAGAAGACCAAAGAGGTCGAAACGCGTCGCGTTTTGTCTTGTGATTTGTTCGTCTCTTTCGTTCAGTGGAACAGTAAATCTTCCTGTAAGCGTGTTTCAATCTCCGCCTGCAGTCACCTCCCTTTGCCACTAGGAGTTAGAAGGCAAAGCTGCCTCTGCTGCACTCATATGGAGTGCTTGGACACGATTGCCTACCCAGATTGCCCAGAGTTTACAGATCTTAGTAGGCATTCTAACAAGAAGACTTAGCTTTATTGTTCTCTCTCTCTCTCTCTCTCTCTCTCTTCTCTCTCTCTCTCTCTCTCTCTCTCTCTCTCTCTCTCTCTCTCTCTCTCTCTTCACACCACACAGCAGTGAGTCTGTCTGGTTCATTTAGTGCAGCGGTCAGTCTGTCTGTTTGACACTGTACCTTGTGCAGTGGTCAGTCTGTCTGTTTCACACTGTACCTTGTGCAGCGGTCAGTCTGTCTGTTTCACACTGTACCGAGGCCAGTCTGTCTGTTTCACACTGTACCTTGTGCAGTGGTTAGTCTGTCTGTTTCACACTGTACCGAGGCCAGTCTGTCTGTTTCACACTGTACCGAGTACAGCGGTCAGTCTGTCTGTTTCACACTGTACCTTGTGCAGCCGTCAGTCTCTCTGTTTCACACTGTACCTTGTGCAGTGGTCAGTCTGGTTCATTTAGTGCAGCGGTCAGTCTGTCTGTTTGACACTGTACCTTGTGCAGTGGTCAGTCTGTCTGTTTTCACACTGTACCTTGTGCAGCGGTCAGTCTGTCTGTTTCACACTGTACCGAGGCCAGTCTGTCTGTTTCACACTGTACCTTGTGCAGTGGTTAGTCTGTCTGTTTCACACTGTACCGAGGCCAGTCTGTCTGTTTCACACTGTACCGAGTACAGCGGTCAGTCTGTCTGTTTCACACTGTACCTTGTGCAGCCGTCAGTCTCTCTGTTTCACACTGTACCTTGTGCAGTGGTCAGTCTGTCTGTTTCACACTGTACCGAGGCCAGTCTGTCTGTTTCACACTGTAGCGAGTGCAGCGGTCAGTCTGTCTGTTTCACACTGTACCTTGTGCAGCGGTCAGTCTGTCTGTTTCACACTGTACCGAGTACAGCGGTCAGTCTGTCTGTTTCACACTGTACCGAGTGCAGCGGTCAGTCTGTCTGTTTCACACTGTACCGAGGCCAGTCTGTCTGCTTCACGTTGCACACTGACAGTTCATCTGCTTCCCACTGTACGCTCCACATCGATCAGCGGTCAGTCTGTCACCTTTACGATGTGCAGCGATCATTCTGTCACCTTTACGATGTGCAGCGGTCAGTACGTCTGCTTTACAGCATACTGTGGTCAATCCATCTGTAAAGTGGTCAGTCCGTCACCTTTACGATGTGCAGCGGTCAGTCCGTCTGCTTTACAGCATACTGTGGTCAATCCATCTGTAAAGTGGTCAGTTCGTCACCTTTACGATGTGCAGCGGTCAGTCCATCTGCTTTACAGCGTACGATGGTCAGTCCATCTGTAAAGGGTCAGTCTGTCCCGCTTCACCTTGCACACAGTGGTCAATTTGTCTGCCTCACATTGAACAGCTGTCAATCTGTCTGCTTTGCATCTTGCAGTAGTCAGTTTGTCCACTTCAGATGTAAACAGTGACTGCTTCATATATCGTGTCAAGCCCAGGAATTCTACTGCACATTTGGCTATAGTTCTCGACCCATGTGGTTTACTTTGTTGATTTATTATACAAGATATACCGCTCAAGTTGCGCGCCTGTGCAACCCAGCGCAAATATGTTGACGGGCACACACACCTCGATTGAAGTGAACAAGGAGAGCTGCACAGGCGTGTGTGAACTCAAGGGGTGAGGACCTGCTCCATGTGCCTCGTCCATCTAGACCAGGGGTCAGGGAAGTGCTTAATTAATAAAGGGCTCGAGAGATTTCAGATTTTTGTGAGCCTACGGGCGGGGCCGCGCACGCGCATGTGTGTATGTGTGTGGATGCATGTGTGTGTGTGTGTGTGTGTGTGTGTGTGTGTGTGTGTGTGTGTGTGTGTGTGTGTGTGTGTGTGTGTGTGTGTGTGTGTGTGTGTGTGTGCTTGCGTGCGTTCGTGCGTGCGTGTGTATGTGTGAGTGTGTGTGTGTGTGTGTGTGTGTGTGTGTGTGTGTGTGTGTGTGTGTGTGTCTGTCTGTCTGTTTGTCTGTCTGTGTGTGTATGTCGGTGTGTTTTCGACAGATATACGCAGGAGGAAGATGCTACATCTTCAATTTTAGTGGAAGGTCATATGTGGATGCCAAGAAAGAGTGTCGAAGAAGCGGAGCTACGTTGGTCAGTCTGGAAACTGCTGATGAGGTGAAGGCCTTTCTGGAACTCATGAAATATGCCCCTAGAGATTATTTGTGGGGTGGGTCTGTGTGGGTTGGTTTTACGAAAGTGGAGTACGGGCGACTGAGGGCATCCATGAATGCAATGTAAGAGTCCATGTTATTTATATCATATTAGCTCCTATATTGTGGGACTTCTTAGTAAACATTCAAATGCTTGCTTTGTGACACATTTAAAACATCCATATGGTTAACACAATCAGTTTAGTTGATGGTTTAAGAGGATTTTTCACCGTTGCTGTGATGATTTTTGTTTCCGTCGAAATGAAGAGTTTGTGCTTATTTTTAAGCTAGATAGTGACATGATATACAATATCCTGTAAATATTGTGTGCTAAAAGGAAGTATCCATGTTCTACATTATTTTTTTTTCAGAAAACATAGGGAGAAGACAAGAAGAAGAAGAAGAGAAAGAAAGAAGAAGATGATGAAAATGATGAAGATGATGATGAAGATGATGATGATGATAAAGAAACGAAATGAAAATACCGATGGTCAATAAAGGTTTTGTGGTCTGATTTTTTTTCATCTTCCTCTTATTCCCAAGCTTTACTTATAAGTCCTCTGTTTTGTCATAGTGCTGTGTTTTACTAATTCACAGTTTTCATTCAAAAAATACCTCTCTATCTCTCTCTGTCCCTCTCTCTCTCTCTCTCTCTCTCTCTCTCTCTCTCTCTCTCTCTCTCTCTCTCTCTCTCTCTAGCACGCAACACACCACCGCACGCACCCCTCTCTCTCGCCACACGCTACTCGTTTTCCTGTTTCCTTTTTCCACCCTCGACCCCATTGCCCTTAGCCTCACGCCTTTACGACAGTCCATTCTCTGACAAATACCCCGTCCTCTCTCTCTCTCTCTCTCTCTCTCTCTCTCTCTCTCTCTCTCTCTCTCTCTCTCTCTCTGTGCATGCCCACACTGCGTCTTGCTTTTTTTAACTGACTGTTGTGTTGTGTGTTAAAGTGCTAGGGATACGGTTGATTTGTCAATCACAAAATGTTCCAAGAAACATCTAAAGAAGAAAAGAAGAAGATGATGAAGAAAGCAGAGAGAGAGACAGAGAGAGAGACAGAGAGAGACAGAGAGACGGAGACAGACAGATAGACATGGACAGAGACAGAATCGGACAGAGACAGAGAGTAGAAAATAAGTTAAATGAAAAGAAAAAAATTCTTGTCACCAAACATTTGGCTACTTTCTTCTACATAATTATACAAAAGCTACAGCTGAAGCCACTAATTTCATAATACAAAAATGTCGCCATTGGAAAGTTTTCAATCATCAATGCAATTATTTCGCGCATCTAAACAAAAACAAAGAAACAAATAGAAAAAAGAAACAAACAGAAATTATATGAAAATTCAGGCATTTTTCATTGGCTGCTTGTCTACATATTTACCACAATATCAGCTTGCATAACATCATTCTCATAAACGTAAAATAGTCAGTTTTATCTTAATTTTACAACATAAGAATGCATGTCATATTTGTGTAATATCCAAAATGGAAAACGGCCATCTGTTCCTTTTTCCTCACCATTTTCAAATAGCATTTAATTTCATGTAATCTCAATTTGTTCTCAAATAGCATTTAATTTCATGTAATCTCAATTTGTTCTTGGAGAGGTTATACGACATTCATGATCTCTTTGACGTGTACATGTTTTAAACGTATTGTACGCTGTCGAGTCTTTTTCTTTCAGCGAAAACTACACTCATCAGTTTTACCTTGATGGTCTTTGCCTTTTCAACAAAAATGTGCCAAATTTTCGCAGGAAATGGCAGTCAGGAAGATCATGAAATGACAGAAAACTGGAGAGAGAGAGAGAGAGAGAGAGAGAGAGAGAGAGAGAGAGAGAGAGAGAGAGAGAGAGTTACCTTACGTAGTGTTTTGTTTGTCTGTTTTCATTTGTTCGTGAAGTTTTTGTTTTTGTTTTGCTTTACTTTGTTTCATCACCTCAGTTCCGATAGTACGTTTGCAGGTACACATACACTTTACGCTGGGAGAGTGGTTCTGTGGTTTTTTTTTCTGCCCATAAAAGAAGAGAAACGTTATTTCCAAAACGTTGGGGGTCAATGTGGGGCATGGGGTTCCTTCGAAAACAGCTTTGCAATATCCACATGTGACTCAGACCGTAGCATTCTGTGTGAACTCCCTTCCCCTTCAGATCATCCCCACACTAGCACACCTGTCACGCTCCCTGTCCCAAGCAGCTCGAAATCATCGAATTTTGATCTTCACGTCTGTCCCCTGCAGCACGTGACTCACGACCTACTGGCCTGTGACATGAAGAGTCGGTGCGAGGGACTGAACAACGCTGAAACGTGGTACAGGGCGACTTGCAGGGAACTCCAGGGATTGACAGAGCTGTACTTTCATTGTCAGATGTCTGGAGAGTTTGTACCGTACAGTCTGGTGTGTGATTTTCGAGAGGATTGTTCTGATGGGCGTGATGAAAACTTCTGTCAACATGTGAAATGCAAGAGTATATGATGGATTGTGGATTCAGACAGGTTTGTGTTGTTAGGTTTGCGAGAGCCTCTCGTGTACTCTTCCCATCTGTTTCAATAGATCCCATATCCTCTTGCAAAAAAGGAAATCTCTTCCAGCTGCCGTGGTGAAGTAATTAGCATCGTGGACCCTGGCTGGGAGGTTGTGAGGTCGATTCCCATTGGAACCATATGGGATTTTTTCAGCCCTCACTGGCTCCTACCCAGAGATGAGTTTGCTATGGGTTGAGTTTGGAAGACTGGGACCACACAGTTGAGTTTTCATGCACTAAAAGGATGCGTCTCTGAGAGCGTTGCTCAAATTTCCTGAACAACACCGCAAGTATCTGTCGGGCCTGGTTGACGCTGGAATATATCATGAAAGTAAGCGTAGAGTACAGCCCTGACATGCAGTTTCTGTCGGGATGGAAATCCATAGCATCATCTTCATTATCCTCATTCTCATCGATCAGCATTAGAAACATCTCAAATTCTGTGGCCCTCAAAATACTTCAGCTGCCTGACTAGCCAGGTGTAGCTATGAGACAACATTTCTGTGGTCACCTTTACACTCAGTGATTTTCTGTTGTTCAGAATTTAGAATTTGTGTAAAACCTACTGTTAGGAAGGGTGGATGGAGGTGGAGATAAGGAGGGTAGAAGGAGTAGGACATGGGGAAGAGAGCGAGATGACACGTCAACTTAGCACCCAACACCAGCTCGTTGGTTTCCTCACTCTTTTGATTTTAAATCATGGGTGTATCGAACCAGCCATTCCAACCACCGACCTATTAAGACATAAACAATAATGATTCAAGCATGGGGTATTATATAAAAACATATACAGAAAAACATATCTTTGCAATCAATAATATAATCATATCATAATCATAACGTACAGAAAAAGGATCCCCGTTGCTAATGGCACGATCAACAACATAATTATTTCATTATCATAACATTAATGTTAAAACTCCCCGTTGCGAACGGCAGAAGTTACATACGGTCAAAAGCATGGATCATGATTTCATAGCAAAGAACAGTATTATAAGTAAACATACATATAAGCACACACAATCAAAATGGCGCTCCCCATTGCGAACGGCAGGAGCAATGAACAATAAAAGAAATTAATTAACATCTAATTTTCAACAGCAGTTACACAATTGTATGGAAATATCATATGCGTAGTGTCCACACATGATCAAACTCAGAAAGGACACATCTTGCACATTAACCAGCCAAATAAAGCTGTTTTTCTTTCTCAGCACACCCCCCCCCCCCCCCTCCCAGGACAGTGCGTGCTACTTTCGTTTCACCTGTTAGGCCTACACCCCGGCCCACAATGGCTGTTGCTTTTCAGTCCTGCAATGGACCCATGGGTGTAAATATATTGAATAAGTGAACACTCACAGACTAACAGATGCAGCGACCGAATAAACAAACTGACTACCAGTGGCTTCTCGCGTACAAAATAGGCACATGAACACACAAGCAATCGAGCAGCATTCAAGTAATTAATGCCTAATTACTCAGCCAAGTAACCACGTAACCCTTCAGTCGCTCACATAATGAAACAATCGAAAAAACAGGTAAAACGCTTGTCTGTAACAGTAGCAACCCAGACACACAGAGGATAATCGAACTACCTTCACCGGCTGTATCTTAATCATTTGCACAGGCTGCCGTGCGATTTCATCACTGTGACTTAACCCTATCCGACTCGCCAGCAAACAAGGGCGACGTTTACAAGTCAGTTTGTCTAGTGTGAACACAAGGAACCAGCAGGGCGCGCGTTAAACTTTATCCACTAATCAAATAAAAGACAGCAACGTCTGTAATCTATGTTTTCTGGCATCGATTTGATTATTGCTCACAAAATCTGTGATAACACTGAATAACTGGGTTTTGGTTTCATTCTTATTAAGCGCCAGTCCCTGCTTCAGTGCAGTTATTTGACTAATTGATGGTGGAAATTTGGTATATCACATTTCCAGTTAAAAAAGTACAATAAAAATATAAGAATATGGAACTTTTAATGACCATTTACTGATGTTGTTTCACAAAGATAGTACTCTATCTGCTCTCATTCTAGGTAAAACATAGCCGAACCAAAGGCAAAAACCATCAACATACCTTTACATTCACAAACACCTGAATAACAGAAGCAGCGTCATAGCCTTCACCACACTCTGCTCAGTGAAGAAATGATCTCAGAACCAGAACGCTGGGAGTATATAAGCCTTCCACCCCCTTTGAACGAGATCTTTTGAGAAAAGTCTTTTGAGGCCTGAGTCACAATGGAACACTAGAAGCATCTAAAGTGCCTAAGATCTGGCTTCCCTGGGCTGCTCTTCAACCAACATTCTAGTCCCCAGGGCCCGACAACCAACGGGACCGACACCATGTAAGTGGCTGGATCTGGAGAAGTGCAGAGGAAACAAACCCTTCTGACTTCATACCTAAGGCAAATCCAGCATCCTATCTGAGGATGTTTTTACCTATCTAAAATCTCAAGGCCACCTCAGCAAAGACAACACCAGCCATGGCTCCACTGTCTCCCGGGGCTGTCCCCCCGGCCTATACTCAGTTTCCCAGACCAAACCATCCAGACCAGCCATGGGCAAATTGTCTGATGAGTGACCAGCCTCTTAACTGGCATTCCAACCTACCAGCCAGGTTACCCCTCATTGCGATTCTATCCCGCATTTGAGGGGCTAACCACTACAAACTCTCTGTTTTCAAAGGTATGGCAGAATCGTATCCTTTACACTATTTTCAAATTGTAATGTAAGACAGCTGGGCCATGGAAACTCACGTCTCACATCTCATGCTTCACGTTAACATATCATGCTCTGGGCCATAAGAGCTCGCGCCTCACTACTCACGCATGATAAAGACCAGTTGTATTGAATTTTGTGTTGCTGACAAAATATGATATTAATTTGTACAAGACAGGCTTGGAATGAAAACTAGGATGTCAGGAAGGAGACAATGTGTAAGTCGAGGTTGTCATTTTGGTATACTACTGATAGGAATAATAATAATGGTAATGATGATGGTCAAAATATTTTTTTGTAATAAATGTTTCCCTTCCTGATAGCTTCGTTTTCATTGAAAGCCTATCTTGCAATGATTGGATGAAGATAAGTGATTGCCCATTCTACCCAGAGTTGAATTTGCTGCAGACTCAGTTGGGAAGACTGGGACCACACAGTCGTCGAGTTCATCCACTAATGGATGCGTTTCTGAGAGTGTTGCTCAAATTTCCTGACCAACACTGCAGGTGTCTGTATTTCTCGGGCCTGGTTGACACCGGGATATATTATGAAAGGAAGCATAGAGTACAGCCCTGTCATGTAGTCTCAGACCGAAATTGAAGTCCGTAGTATCATCTTCATCATCTTCATTCTCATCAATCAGCATTAAAAAAAATGTCTCAAATTCTGTGGCCCTTCATGCCCTGCTGTCATGGTGACCTCAGTTTTGATGATGTCCTCTCCACGTCTGTGGCTTTGATTTGGTTCCGTTGGGGTCACCGGTATCGGCGAGTCCATTGGGGCTGTCGTTGGACGGACATGGTGGTGCCCTCCGGAGGGAGAGCTCACTCACGCTGGCTCCACGACTAAGCAATTATGGTCATCAGTAGGGGGCTTAGTAGGTGGTGTCCTGCGTATGTTAGATCAGAACAGGCGCCACTGAACACCACCGAAGTGACTCGGCAGCAGTGGAGTGTTTCTCCAGTGGGTTGCCTCTTGATGACTTGGCATTGACTGCTCCCTGTGGATTGTCGGTGCTGGGGCTGCTGCGGGGCTGACCCGGTGTGTGCCTGTGGATGGGGTGTCGGAATGAGCAGTGTGTGTGCACTGCCTCTGAGGTGACGCAGAGGTTGGGACAGCAAAAAAAAAAATAATGAGACCTGAGACGTGAGGCATGAGTTTTTATGGCCCAGCTACCTTAGGGATTTACTGTTTTGTGCATGACACCAGTTCTGCTTGTCGTCTGTTCAGTGTATAGGTAGGGAGAAAAGTATGTGATGGGCACCCGGACTGTCTTACAAATGCTGATGAACAAGACTGTTATGATGAAAAGTTAACATTTTATGAAATAAGCCCCCCAGCTGTGATAAACTTTGACACACCTGGAGGATTCACCATTGCACCCACACCAGAAAATAAAACACAATGCCCCGAAACTCATTTTCAGTGTCACGATGACGGTTACTGTCTCCCTGTCTATGTCCGGTGCAATGAGGTGAACGACTGTCTAGGTCATGAGGACGAAGTGGACTGTGAGAATTACGATACATGCCCGGGGTTTTATCGATGTCGTGACAAATACAAAACAACCTGCGTGCACCTGAATCACCTGTGTGATGGCAGGGCGCAATGCCCACTGTATGACGATGAACTGGCATGTGACATCGCTTGTCCAAAATCTTGTATTTGTCACGGTTTTTCCTTCTTCTGCAACAGTACATTTCTCTTCAGCTCTTCCCCGCAGCTACGCTATTTAGAAGCTCCCAGTAGTGGAATAAGTTTGAAGTCATGTCACTCATAATGTCATGCTGATCCACCTGGGCATACAGGCGTGCTCTATTAGGAGGTTAAGAAAGGTTATTTTACCTAATCTTCACAGTTTGGATCTTAGGAAAAATCTACTTCATTATCTAAATTTAAGCCATTTTACAGGAATGCCTCGACTTCAGATACTGAATCTGGCAGGTAATCCAATGTCTGATAGTATTTTTCATGCCACCAAACAATATGAACACCCATCACTACTACTCTTAAATATTTCCCATATCCATGCAAATTCTCTGAACCTATTCACCTTATCAGCCCTTATGCCAAACATACAAGTTCTGGATATATCATGGAATGAAATACAGGCATTGCCTGAACAACTCTTGCTTACTGATCTTCGGTTTTTGAATTTGCAGGGCTGTCCTATTGCTGATTTCACTCCAGGTTTCATGAAGCAGATAACAAGTCTTACTCACGTTCTTGCGGACAATTTTAAACTGTGCTGTTCCTCTGTGTTACCAGACAATTTTCGTGGTCAGTGTGTGGCCCCATCTGATGAAATCTCGTCATGTGATGACTTGCTCAAATCAGTTGCATACCGTTGTGCTCTTGTGTGTTTGCTGTGCTTGCCGTTTTTGGAAACTTTGGTAGTTTTGTCTACCGTGTATATTTTTTGTCAGAAAGCACGAAGGTTGGTTCCATAATATTTGTTCTTCATTTGTGTACTTCTGACTTTTTGATGGGAGTGTATTTAGTCCTCATCGGTGTGGCAGATCAAATTTTTGCGGGTAGTTACATTTGGAATGAAACTACATGGAAAAATAGTTCAGCCTGTAGCACAGCAGGATTTTTATCGATGTTATCATCTGAAGTATCAGCATTCCTCATCTGTCTCATCACTTTGGATCGTTTCCTTGTGCTCCATTTTCCTTTCAGTCAGATCCGGTTTGGAGTCAGATCAGCTCACACTGCCTGTGTCCTCATATGGGCACTGGGAATAACACTGGCTATGGTGCCTCTGCTCCCTGTAACCTCATACTGGAAATTTTTCCACCAGACAGGTATTTGCATTCCACTGCCTGTTACCAGAGCTGACTTTCCTGGTCACATATATTCATTCAGTATCATGATTGTCTGCAACCTGATCCTCTTTCTCATGATTGGTGTGGGTCAGCTTCTTATCTTTTGGTCAGTTAGGAGGAACATTATGTCTAATCAAATGACAGACGCCAAAGACGCACGCACCAAGAGTGTACAGTCCAAGGAAGCAACTATTGCCAGGCGTCTCCTATCTGTTGCTGTGTCTGATTTTCTGTGTTGGTTTCCTATTGGTCTGTGTGGTGTTTTGGCTGCCAAAAATGTCGTCATTCCAGGGGAGATCAATGTTGGAATGGCCATTTTTGTGTTGCCACTCAATTCAGCGCTCAATCCTTTTCTCTATACTTACAACTTAATATTGGAAAAACGGCGCAAAGCTCAAGAACTCCCGTTTTCAGATATTGCTACGTGCTCAGCAAAAACATTAATACCTCACACAATTAAATTTTAAAACATTGATTCCAAGAACACAGATCACATACCATATGTACACACGCTTCCAGCAAAGTTTCAATATGTTATGTTGATTTGCACTGCAAAGTTACACTAGCCTGCAAATAACTCTTTGTATGAGCTTTGAGTCCTGCATATTAAACGTTTGGACCATTAAAGCTCTGGAGAATAGGAGTCAGCAGGAAACTTACACGATGGACTGAAGCAGCGTTCCAGGAGCGACCCGTAGTCTCCGATTGGGAGACTGGATGTCTGAAACTCGTAAACTCTCCACAGGATTACTTAAAGGTTTTCCACTCTCCCCCTGGTTTATACAATGTTTATAATAAAGGCTTTGCAGACCTCAATAGAAACAGAATTTCTCGAGAGTTGACATAAGCAGATGACAATCTGATCTGCAAAATGCTTTGTAATGCTCAAGAAAGAACAAAAGCAGTTCAGCAGCAGTGGAAGAAACTGGATCGTTCTCTCCAACCTACAAAAGCCCAGACATTAGTCTGCATTCTATGCAATAAGACGTCAGGACAATTACCTCCATCAGTTTCCTTCAATGAGGTAGAAATTGAATCATCTGACAACCTGCACTATTTGGATACAGACATTGATAGGATGCTGACCTTCAGAAAACATATTAGAATATTGTTCTTAAAGGCAATAAGGGCCTAGCTGCTATGAAAACAGCGGCACCTAGCGCCATCTCTGCCGAATGTATGACGCAGTTGTACTCCTTGTATTTATTTCTTGCAGCTTTCTATGCATAAAAATCCACTAATTCATTGCCACGTAAACTAGAGTGCACTGGAACCCATAATGATCTTACATCAGTACCCCACATTATTCACTGATGACTTAGAAATAAGATCTCACGATGCCATGTCTGAACGACTAGCTTTTATTTGACAATGTAGAGCTCAAAGCACTGGTTTTGAATCCGAAAATACAAGTATTATTCGATGTAAAATAAGTGTGTCGGGAATAAAATCTATTGCTGTCAAAATGGTAAATAACTCTACGGTAAATGTAAAGCATTCCAGTGTAATATGGAATTTCTGTTTGACATTAAGTGCTGATATTAAAAAAGGACCCCACATCGGAAGTATCGAATACAGAACCGTCGGTGAAAAAGTGTAGATAGGAATCATATTTGCCATGTATCAGGTCCTTGGCATAGGGATGATAGTAGCAGAGGATTATCTTTTTTAATTGGGATCTCCGAAACAGTAAATTGTTGTTACAGATGGTGTGGTAGTGCGTGTTTTACTCTCTGACTCTCACTAGAATCAGTTTGGATGCGTGCAACATTTTTACACACACACACACACACACACACACACACACACACACACACACACACACACACACACACACACACACACACTCATACCACGAACATAGACAGCCAGGCAACACACAGGTTAGTGTCTTTTTATGCTGCCCGAACCATCAAAACACTACAAACACATATTACCATAATATGAATAAACAGGCACAAGATATATCAAATACATGCCACATTCAGTAAGGGCGTACAACAACATAAATAGCTTTAAACCGTCGCCCTCTAAACTGACATGTTTTTTTTTTTTCCTGGCGCAGACTTCGTGGGCGCCTTCAACAATGTCCTAACAGACAATTCGTATAGCTGGCTGCGTCCAGCCTAAGTCACAGTCTTCACACGATACACAGAGCCGCTCACGGATGCAGTTCGTGGAATCCTCCCAGGAACACACCCACACAGCAAAAGGAAAGAAAGAAAAAAAAAAGACGCTTAGCCTAGAAACCTAACACGATGCCGAAGAGACACTGGATCACTAGCTTTTGTGGTAATCAGGTATGTTTCAGTAGGTAAATGGAAGTTAGGGTATGCACTTGTAACGCAGGCCTAGTGCCCACGAAACCAAGACCCACACCCTTTCCCACTCTTACTCTACCACTAACCCACTAACACAGTTCCATTTCCAACATTTAATGACACTTCACTGCACAAATCACACAACAGTAGAATTACACGGAACAACATACATCAGAACGCATATGATGAGGAGGATGGGGATAAGATGATTATGATGAGTACCAGAATGAATTAATTATAACTATAGAACAGGTTGTGAACAGAGAAAACAAAAACAAACGAAAAGATGTTGGAAAGTCCAAGCACCCGCGCCCGGGAAAGGGTTAACTGCTGGCACTGTGGGGGATGGTAGCACGCAGGCAATGTAGCCTGCGAGCGCAGAGAAGAATTGTTGAACTTTGGGCGTCGAAGAGGGGTATGAGGATGAAGGTCCCAGGGCGCAGTCTCCAGGGGGATAACTGCTGAAGGAATGGCTGGTGATGATGAAGGGGAAGTGGAGGACTGGGGATGGATGGTTTCAACGCAAGAACAGGGTAAAAAGGCCTGGAGACAAAGCGAAATTGCCGTAAGGGAGGGGAATGGAATATTTTTAGATGACTAAAAATAACGAAGTCTTTTCCCAGCCTGTTTCTCCATGTAAAAGTTATGACTTTGGTTAGCATCTCTCTTTCCTCTTATAGAAGTTAAATATTGAGGAAAATTTCAGAGAGTGTGGGGCAAGTTAACGCTTACTTGACTATAATAAAATGACTACCATAATGTCCCCTTCTTCAATATAAGGCTTCTACAATGTTTTCTTCCACTTTTGTATTGAACCAAGAGTGATTTCAAAGGATTTCCTTTTATATATACCCGAGGCCAAAAGAAATGAGAATAGCAAAAGCCAAAATAAACGCGTTTTCATCCAAACAATAGTATCATAGTACATTACACTACATCAAACAATGTGCTTACCGTAAAAGAATATAACGATACAATAACTCGAGTCGGAGGTATACGAAACGATATAAACGAGTCGGAGGTATACGAAACCTTTCTGTGGTAAGTTTTTTTTACGCATGAAATAAACTCCAGTTATTCAATACAGAGGGTCACACACCAACAATGAAAAGAATAAGAGACGAGCTGACTAGGGTTTCCTTTCTCCCTCTCCTGTCTGAATCCAATTGTAGCTGAAAGTGAAGTTTTTTAGAAATGGGAAAGCAAGAATGATATACATATTTATAAAACAATAGCAACAAAAGAAAAGACACATGCACACAGCAGATTG
Source organism: Conus betulinus (assembly GCA_016801955.1). Lineage (NCBI taxonomy): Eukaryota > Metazoa > Mollusca > Gastropoda > Neogastropoda > Conidae > Conus > Conus betulinus. The sequence goes on along the minus strand of JADBJO010003960.1, from coordinate 164,183 downwards.
GTAACTCACCAAAACCTGTGAGTGAGCTCTGGAGACAATACAGGCTCTTGACAACCAGACACCTCACCGCGGACACAAACTATCGTCACAACGATGCTCGGAGGACCCAAACCTTACCGGCGCGGCCACACCCCGAAGGCCTCCCTCCAAGGCTCTTGATAAAAAAAAAAGAAATGTTCTCAGTCCAGGCTAACGGGACTCGAACTCTGCTCGCTCTCAAGGTGAGCCAGGTGATCAGCATGGGCTGCAGGGGATGCCTGTATACTGATGCCACTTCTAGTTGACACCGAATAACGTGAGTGAAGCGTGCACGCGAGGAACGCGCGCGCGCGCGCACGCACACACACACACACACACACACACACACACACACACACACACACACACACACACACACACACACACACACACGTGTGTGTGTAACCACGCAAAGCATAGACGCCCGCCCAAAAACATTTGACAGTTCGTGAGCGCACTAATGGAGTTGGCTTTTCCTACAGGTAGTCGTGAATTTTCCAGTTCTTAGTGAAGGCCTGAAATAGTTAATTGTAGTATGCTTGCATTTATTATTTTAATCTTTTATTGTATTTTCCCATCAAGACTGGAATATCCCCCCCCCCCCCCCCCCCCCCCCCCCCCCCCCCTCTTTTTTTTCTTTTGTTGTTGTTTGTTGTTGCCATTTTCGAATTATTCTTTCTTTGTATCCTTTTTAAAATTGTTTGTTTCGCAGATTTCTGTATTTATGATTTGCATTATCCAGCAAATCGTCTTAAGGATATATATATATATATATATATATACATATACATATATATATATAATGAGTACTAAACCAAGTTGAACGTCTTTTCCCACAGGGACAACTTTAATATTCAAGTTTTCGCCACAAAGGCTTCATAAGGAATTTTACCTGTGAATATATATATATATATATATAGAGAGAGAGAGAGAGAGAGAGAGAGAGAGAGAGAGAGAGAGACAGACAGACAGACAGACAGACAGACAGACAGACAGACAGAAACACACAGACAGACAGACAGACAGACAGGCAGGCAGACAGACAGACAGAAATACGTGTGTGTGTGTGTGTGTGTGTGTGTGTGTGTGTGTGTGTGTGTGTGTGTGTGTGTGTGTGTGTGTGTGTGTCCCTAAGACAGAATAAGCAACGTCAGAACTGCAGTATGGAAAGGAGTGTAATTTTTGTCTGCAGCCATCACTTGAACAAAGCCTCTATGTCTGATATATGTGAGCAGTAGTTCTGTTCGGTCTTACTGTGTTACACAAATGTCAAAACATTTCCTCTGTTATGTCATGTATTCATTCATAAAGTGAAAGGGTTCGGAGAGAGAACTGATATATGGATTAAAGTTGAATTAGTTGCAAAGTGAGGCGACTGCAGGCGAAAATCTAAACAAATCTTAAAGAAGTGTTTAAAATAACACCCTTAAACAACATGGACAAGCGAATCGCAGACAAAACACCACGCCTTTCGACCTCTTAGCTCTTCTTACGTCCATCTTGCGCCACATTTGACAAGATAAGCGATTGCTCGTTCTTCATTTTCGGTGTCCCGAGTGTTTGTATCTTGCCTGAAGAAAACCTAAGAGGTCGAAACGCATCGTGTTTTATCTTGTGATTCGTTTGTTCATGTGTTTTGGCGAAGTTTGTCAAACACTAAGATTTCAAAGCTGTGGTACTTTTTGTTTTTGTTGTTGTTTGTTTTTCTTTGTTTGTTTTGTTTTGGGGAGACTATACCAAGCCTCAGATTACTTCAATGCCTTAAATACCTTACATAAATTATAAAGACTGTAGACACGTATTCTCTAATTGCGGTGTGTGACCTACACAATGAGCGGAGGCCTCAGAATCTCCAGACCTTGAAGTGTACAGCAGGCAGCAGACCAGTCTCGGACTGAGCACCAGCCAGCTTCAGCATCAACATAGGTGGAGCAGCCAGGAAACTGGACCGTTTATATGCATGTCAATTATAACTGAATAGCTTCTATGGTTGACTGTGTCAGTGATAAAAGGCATAAAACCTCTCTGTGCGTGTATTTGTGCAAGCGAGTTTGTGTGTGTGCCTCTGTATGGTGTATGTGTGTGTGTGTGTGTGTGTGTGTGTGTGTATGTGTGTGTGTGTGTGTGTGTGTGTGTGTGTGTGTGTGTGTGTGTGTGCCATAACACCATACACACACACACACACACACACACACACACACACACACACACACACACACACACACACACACACACATACTACACCTCTCTCTCTCTCTCTCTCTCTCTCTCTCTCACACGCACACACACACACACACACACACACACACACACACACACACACACACACACACACACACCTTCTCTGTCACAGCCTAGAACGAAGTTCAGTTTAGATCATAAATCATTTCATTACTTCCTAGTTACGCACACATAAATCATCAGTCAGTGCATTCATTTTCGAGCAACACTTACACACACACGAGCGCGCGCGCGCGCGCGCGCGCGTGCACGCATACATACACACACACACACACACACACACACTCACACTCACACACACACACACACACACACACACACACACACACACACACACACACACACACACACACACACACACACACACACACACACAACCCTGTCAGTAGATCCAGAGTACGTAACGCAAATACCTTGTCATGATACCAGGCCCTGCCTATCACGAATGTCATTTGTGTTAAAGCAGGAGCTGTGTTGGGCACGAAATGATTTATTTAAAGCACGCAGCATACTAAAGAACGATCGTAATCCAAGACAAGAAATAAATGACAGAGATAACTTGTCTATAAAAGAGGTTGTTTTTAGGAGAGGGTAAGGGGGCGAGGGGTAATGGGAAGAAAGGAGAACATGTCTCTCCTGGACAAAACCCTATCTAGTGTCGGAAACGAAGAGGATGAAGAGCCCCTCCATAAAACTATGGGTGGTTGGTACACTTCTGAAAGTGCTGGCACAAATAGATAAAACAACATATCCTTTTCTTTACTTACAAATTAACTTATATAGAACTTATTCAAGGAACAAATCACACTGGAATCTGTCAGTTCGAAAGACGAGTATGCAGGGAGGTTATTTGTCTAAATCGCCCCTCACGTAGAATTGGAGGCCTGTTATTGAAACACATGATCAACAACAGACATTTCAGCTGTTGGATTTTTCTTTTGTAGGTGATTTGAATTTCAGAGCAGTACATCAAACACTCAGTACCATTACTCTGTGCACGGTAATTTTGGTAGAGAATGTGATGCCCAAAAGTTCGCCCAGTTTCTCGTGAGCTTTTGGGATTCACGGTGTCACTTCAGTAAACCAGAGAACTGTTGCTGCTCACGGGGGTGCCAGGTAATTGAGCTTTTTCAGGCCCTTGATCTATGTGTTATTGAATACCACAGGTCGTGGAGATGAGGCATTCGCCAGTATTGGTAAGAGTTGGAATAAATATAGCCCAAAGCTTCACAGTACAATGATTCTGAGGCCTATCGTCTGCACGCTGTTAAAAAATAGTCTGTCATGTACTAGATGTATATGGCCAGCATACAGTTCTCTGCAAAAAGGATCGAATGCATAACGGCCTAAGAGGCTTTTGCTCTGTCCTAAAGTTACTGTAGACTCATGACCACAGAAAACCTCAGTTTCCACAAGCACTATTCTGCAGTGATGCTTGTTTTCTCTCTGAATTCTACATGTAAAAACTTCATCCATTTGTTTAGTGCCTTCTTTTTATATGATGAATAAACATAAAATTATAATACGAACTTTTTTCTTCTTATTTCTAGGAACATTGGAATTTTCTAATGGACCTTTTTTTCTTTTCTTTTTCTCATTGACAATTTTCTGACAAATCAACTGTTTCAATTCGTGTTGATATTACTTGTTTTTTTTTTATATTCATAAGCAGGAGCTGGCGTTACGCAAGCAAACATTCTTTCCACTGTGAAAAAGCGGAAGAGCACACAAAACAAAGTGTGAAGTAACGCTCTTTAATGCTCGACACAAAACAAGACCAGAAATTTTCGGCAATAAGCCTTCCTCAGCGACAAAAGAATAAAAACAGTACAGACATTAACATGCGCAATACTCCCCTTGTGAAGCCAAAGTGGTGAATGAAGTTAAAAGAGGGGTAGTGGGAGAGAGGGTGAGTAGTGTTCGAGGAATATGGCACGAGGAAAGAGGGTAGAGTGAAGCGAGCAGGAGGAAAGAGAGAGAGAGAGAGAGAGAGAGAGAGAGAGAGAGAGAGAGAGAGAGAGAGAGAGAAAGAGAGAGGAGAGAGAGAGAGAGAGAGAGAGAATGAAAGTAGAGGAAGAGTGCAGAGTGACAGAGAGAAGAGGACAGGAAGGGGAAGGAGAGTGAGGGGGGGTGTGATTGTGTGTAGTGGGTGTGTTGCAATTATGAAAGAAATGAACAAGAGAAAACAATAAATGAAATACAATATGCACCAAAAAGCATTGTAAACGACAAGGGGACGGGGGGGGGGGGGGGGGGGGGGGGGGAGGGGGGGGTCAGCAGCCGCCTAAAGCACCCGACCCAAGTCTGACCACCCTAGGGTAGGTTGCCCTACCCAAGCACCAAGGGGTGAGAGGGAAAACGGGAGAACCCTGAGAAAAAAAAAAACCCTAGCCAGACACAGCTAGGAGCTGCAGGGCTCGCCCCCCCCCCCCCCCCCCCCCCCCCCCCCCCCCCATGAAAAAGCTCTTGCGCGCGGGCACAACCACACATACACATACACACACACACACACACACACACACACACACACACACACACACACACACACACACACACACACACACACACACGTACATACAAGTGCGCATGCGCGCGCGCACGAACACACATGCACAAACACATACACACGCCAATACGCACACACACAACCACACAAACAACACACACATACCTATAATAAAATGGGGGGGGGGGGGGGGGGGGTACAATAGAGAGTAAGTGAGTAAATGTACGAAAAGGCATACATTAAAACATTTGGGTAAAGAATAGGGAGCTAGGTGGTGTTATGGTGGCGCAACAGAAAAAGACAAAAATTAGAGCATTAACGCAAAAGATAGATATGAGGTCATGATCAGAGGCGCTAACAACACTCCCAATGACCAAAAAAGGGGGTGGGGAGGAAGGGCAGAAGGGGAAGGGGGGGGGGGGAAAGAAAGAAGGAAGGAAGAAACGTAAAGAGAGGACCCGTATGAGACCAGCCGCCTTGGCGAAGTGGTTAGCGTCGCGGACTCCCGGCTGGGAGGTCGTGGGTTCGAATCCCATCAGAGTCATGTGGGTTTTTCCTGCCCCGACCGGCTTCTACCCAGAGTTGAGTTTGCTGCGGACTCAGTTGGGAAGACTGGGACCACACAGTCGAGTTTCATCCACTTAATGGATGCGTTTCTGAGAGTGTTTGCTCAAATTTCCTGACCAACACTGCAGGTGCCTGTATCTCTCGGGCTGGTTTGACGCCGGGATATATTATGAAAGGAAGCGTAGAGTACAGCCCTGTCATGTAGTCTCAGACCGAAATGGAAATCCGTAGCATCATCTTCATCATCATCCTCATTGTCATCGATCAGCATTAAAAAAAAAAATGTCTCAAATTCTGTGGCCCTTCATGCCCTGCTCTCATGGTGACCTCAGTTTCGATGTCTTCTCCACGTCTATGGCCTTGGTTTGGTTCCGTCGGGGTCACCGGTATCGGCGAGTCCATGGGGGCTGTCGTTGGACGGACGTGGTGGCGCCCTCCGGAGGTAGAGCTCACTCATGCCGGCTCCGCGACTAAAAGCAATGTCGTCAGTAGGGGGCTTAGTAGGTGGCTTCTTGCGTATGTTAGATCAGAACAGGCGCCACTGAACACCACCGAAGTGACTCAGCAGCAGTGCAGTGTCTCCTCCGGTGGGTTGCATCTTGAAGACTTGACATTGACTGCTCCCTGTGGATTGCCGGTGCCGGGGCTGCGGCGGGACCAGCCGGGCTGTGGCTGTGGACGGGGTGTCGGAATGAGCGGCGTGGGTGCACTGCCTCTGAGGTGGCGCAGAAGTTGGGACAGCAAAAAAAAAAAAAAAAAAAAAAAAAAGACCCGTATGAGGGCCCTAAAAGAGAAATGCCTGAGAAAAGTGCTAAGGGAAGAAGGAGGAAGAGAAGCCTCCAGAGGTCCCGTAGAAAGGTCCTACTAAGGGGGCGACCAGAACAAAAGGGGAGAGACAGGAAGTAAGGAGGAATGTAAAGAGAAGGAACACACAAGAAGAAGGAGCCCTACGGAGAGATGACTGAAACGCAACAAGGACAGAGGAGGGAAGGGAGTGAGAGGGAAAGGGGTATGGGATAGAGAGGGGGAGAAAGGCGGGAGAGGGGGCTCCCTTCCCCCCTTCTTTCCCCGCCCCCCTCCCCTCCTCTTCTCTTTCGTCCCTTCTTCTCTTTCTTTTTTTTTTTTTTCCCTCTCTCTCTCTCTCTCTCTCTCTCTCTCTCTCTCTCTCTCTCTCTCTCTCTCTCTCTCTCTCTCTCTCTCTCTCTCTCATTGAGGCAGCAGAACATACAATGACTGGTTTGATAATGAGTGCGAACGAAAGAAACAGGAAGTTAAAAGGCTATTAAATAGATTTCAGATGCAAAACAGCCAAGGATAAAAGTAAGAAAAGAGAAGAATACGCTGTATCACGTAAAGAGTATGTTACGCTAAGGAAAACACAGGAACTGGAGTTTAAAGAAAGCAGGTTAAAGAAACTAAAAAGTTCAGTCAATGATTCTAAAATGTTCTGGTCAGTGATAAGATCTATAAACAAAAAGAGTTTTGTGTATAACGAAATCTCAGTTCAACAGTGGCATGACCATTTTGGGGGCGTTTTCCATAGTTTTGATAATAAAAGTAAGGAAGAAGAGACGGGTATGGTAGAAGGAAATGAAACTGAGCCATTATTTAATCAACTATTTCCAGTGAAGAAGTCGTTGCTGGTATTAAACATTTAAAATTAGGAAGCAGGACCAGATAGAATAATAGCAGAAATGTTGAAGAATGCAAACACAACTGTAATCAATTTTCTGGTTCATTTATTCACTCAACTTTTTGATAATGGTATCTTTCCATCAGAATGGGCTAAATCTATAATTGTACCAATTTACAAAAACAAAGGAGACGTGACAAATCCTGACAACTATCGTGGAGTATCACTTATCAGCGTTTTAAGTAAAATTTACACTTACATACTAAATGCAAGATTAACTGAATGGGCTGAAACTGAAGAAAAAATTGTGGAAGAACAAGCAGGTTTTAGAACCAGTTACAGCACCATAGACCATTATTATATTTACACTATATTCTTTGATTCAGAAACATCTACTCTTCGAATCGAAGCTCTACATTGCATTTGTAGATTTCAAGAAGGCCTTTGACTGGTAAATTGGAATGCTCTGTGGAATGTACTCCGTAAAAATGGTGTTAATGGTAAATTATACATGGCTATTAGAGGGGTCTACAACTCAGTGCTTGCATGTGTGCGTGGGAAGAGTGAGTATTCGGATTATTTTGATTGTCAAAATGGAGTAAAACAAGGATGCTTGTTAAGTCCACAGTTGTTTTCATTTTCATAAACGAACTGGCGGTGGAATTGTCCCGCAAAGGAAGACATGGTATCCAGATGATACCTGGAGCAGTTGAATTAGTTTTACTACTATATGCTGATGATGTTGTTCTTCTGTCCAGAACAGTTGTAGGTTTGCAAAACTTACTAAATGTATTGAAAGAAGAAGCAGATCGCTTAGGTTTATCAGTTAACTTGGATAAGACAAAAAAGTGGTCTTTAGAATGGGTGGTCACCTATCAGTGTATGAAAAATGGTCTTATGGAAATGCAGATGTTCAAGTAGTTAATTCATATAGATATCTTGGAATGACATTTTCACAAAATTAACTTTCCGTTACGCATGAGAGGAATCTCTGATGAAAGGGAAAAAAGATACTATTGAAATTCTGAAATCCCTGAGAAAACTGAATAGTACAGACTGTGGTATATTTTGGAAAATTTAATTGCGTGGATGGTCGAGTCAGTCTTAAGGGGTTTTTTTTTTTGTTTTGTTTTGTTTGTTTTGTTTTGTTTTTAACCTTACTGCATTACTCCTGTGCGTGAGGTGAGGACATAACGAAATGTTACGAACTTATTTGTTTTTGTTAACTTTGGATTTGATACACACTAGGAATGAAAGTGTACTATTTGTTTGCAGGAAAGGAAGAGGGAAATGTTTTTGTTCTGTTGCCTCTCCCCCCCCCCTTGTCAAGAGACCTCTTTGGTAATGACAATAAAATATCAAAGTGTCAAAGTCTCTCTCTCTCTCTCTCTCTCTCTCTCTCTCTCTCTGTGTGTGTGTGTGTGTGTGTGTGTGTGCCCTCTTTCCTCGTGCCATATTCCTCGAACACTACTCACCCTCTCTCCCACTGTCCCTCTTTCAACTTCATTCACCACTTTAGCTTCACAAGGGGAGTATTGCGCATGTTAATGTCTGTACTGTTTTTATTTCTTTTTTTCGCGCTGAGGAAGGCTTATTGCCGAAAATTTCTTGTCTTGTTTTGTGTCGTGCATTAAAAGTCCGTTACTTCACACTTTGTTTTGTGTGCTCTTCGCTTTTTCGCCGTGTTCTGGTAACACTGCAGTTTGTTTCATTTGCCTTTATTCTTTCCACTGCTCTCTTCAATCTTGAAACAAGGGTACCGACTGTTCTCTGTTCATTGATGACTTTGCATCCGACCAGTCAGGGTAACGTGCACAGGCGTGCAACCATGAATTAAAATCTGCATTGATCTGATCAGATTGAAAGCCAAAATTCTTTTTTGTCTTCTAAGTTACCTTTTTTTCCTTCGGAAACTCGCTGTATAGACAGGCAAAGATTAATCTCATCTACTCAACAAAAGGAGTGGAGTTTGTGTATATGACCGTTTTTTCCTGCAATTAAGGCAGCCATACTCTAGCATCGGGGAATTCTAAGCTAATGAAACCCATCTTAACCACTTTTGAAAATTTGCAGACAATACCTCGAAGGCCCTGAAATTCCTGTATTTAAAAACAGTCATGACTGTAGCTGTGACAGAAGTCAAATTTCTGACAGTTACGTTCGATCAGAAGAACAAGTTTAGAAATAAATAACATCCAGCACAGAAAATCATTCAGTCAGAGAGCGATAAACTTTCTTTGATTGTGACCCACAAAGATTGCGGTGTCCACAGAAATCATTCCACGCCAAACAGGACATTTATAGTTCTGTACTATTTGCATAGTTCTATAAATCGTAACTCCATAGACCAGCAAGGGCTTTGGCTCAGTCTGGGGGCATTTTTCATCATCCTTCCCATCATTCAGTTTATAAACAGAACGGCTTAACCATCTGTCTCCAGCCACAGCCTAAAGCTCGAATTCTTTCAAGTGCTGTTTGCTGTCTGAACTTCACAATCTTGCTGATGACTATTTTTCAATTTGAAAAGACCGTATATTTCATCCGCCATTTAAAAAAAGGTTGAACAAAACTAGTTCAATTCTGCTCATAGGAAGAGGTATCCTTCCACATTTACATACTGCTAACACAGAGCTTAAAGTTGTTCATGATCGTTTAACACTTTCCAATAATCCATCTAAACAGTGAGATGTGCAACAGGGAAGGAAGATGAAAAAGTCAGAGAGAGAGAGAGAGAGAAGAGAGAGAGAGAGAGAGAGAGAGAGAGAGAACGAGAGAGGGCATAGACAGACAGACAGATAGACAGGCAGACAGACTCAATGACTGACAGAGACAGACAGACAGACTGAGACACACAGACGGACGGATGGACGGCAGAACGGGCGGTTGGACGGACGGACGGGACAATAAATAGAATACTGGGGAGATTTACAACACAGACTTTCCAGAAGGTCGGGAGAAAATTATGTTTAAAAAAAAATGAATGGTATTTCAATGAATATTGGTTATATCATGTCTCCGCTACCAACAAGGGAAAGCAGCTAACATCAGATATTATAATCTGGTTTTCTGTATACATATATACATACATATGTGTGTGTGTGTGTGTGTGTATGTGTGCGTGTGTGTGTGTGTGTGTGTGTGTGTGTGTGTGTGTGTGTGTGTGTGTGTGTGTGTGTGTGTAATTTCCGCTACTTGCTTGGTAACGGCAACAATTCTGACTTTTTGTTTAGTTTCTTTTACCAACGTTTTCTTATTTTCCGTTTGTATTTCCTAAAGTCTTCTTTTCTTATTTCTCTGTTCTTCTGTAAAACAAATGGATCACACATGGATATGCCTTGAGGAACATGACAATTAGTTTCATGTGTCGATGATTTCCGTTTGAAATGGTAACAGACGGTAAACATCGCCCGATTTCAACAGTGTAGCGAATTTAGCATACGGAGATCGGGAATTCAGTCTTCATGGAAACCACTCTAGTGATCTGCATGCTTTGCAATGTCTGTGACTTGATGGTAAGTGACAGTGTTCAAATGACAAGCAGTTTGAAGGCAACAACACAGTAGCACAATGGCATATCTTCTGCTGAAAAACATTGAAGTCATGAATACAACCAAAAGATGTGGACACAGTTGAATACGTAACAGAGACTACTCCAGCTCAGTATCGTTTTAATACAGTCTCAACTCAAACGACCTATAAGAATATGTCAGCACTGCAGAATACAGCAGACAGATTAACTACAAGTAGTACTGAAATACAAAACGCTTCCATGAACATTTCTGATTCGTCAGCATGTTTACGAATACCGGAAGTTAAAGAATCTAATGTTGAAGACTCAACTGGTCATTCCTTTGCTCAGAGTTCAGCTAAAGTACTTCAGTGGAAATGTCGATTTGTACCCAATGCAAAACCATTCCACGTGGTGCGTTTTCAATTTAACGAATGCACACGTAATGCCAAAATCATATTATCCGAGTTTGTCAGCACTATAAAACAATCTGGGGTGTGTAATGAAATGTGCAGTCTTTATTAGTCCCTATTCAATATAGTATGACCGAGACTGTGAAGGTCACTGTGTACATGAACATTTATGAACTGGGTCAAACGTGTCGGTTTTTTCCTCGCCGCTGTCATTCAAATGTCCATGTCTTTGACTTTTTCTGCTTCTGGCTGGTCTCTGAGGCAGCATTTGGAACTCATTGTTCTATCTCCTTCTGCTGGTGCGTAGTACGTCTTAGTTATTGATTGTTAGGTAAACTGACACAAAATATGAACAGAAACGAGAATCTACCACAACGACTACATACTATACTGTTAAGCATACTTTTGGCCCTGCACTTACCAGGAAGGGACACCCCCATCTCTCTCTCTCTCTCTCTCTCTCTCTCTCTCTCTCTCTCTCTCTCTCTCTCTCTCCCCCCCCCCTCTCTCTCTCTCTCTCTCTCTCTCTCTCTCTCTCTCTCTCTCTCAGGCCACAAGGTGTTCATATGTATAATCAACTTTTTTGTCAAGAAAGGAAAAGTGAACAGCCGCGAGAAAGCTGAGTTATGAAACAACATAAAATATCTTCTTATCATTTATACACTTTGGTATTAAATTTTTCTGTGTGTTGTCTGCATTTATTTTGAGCCCCTTTCCAAGGCAGCGAGTAACCATTATGATTGACAATATTCTAGTTTTTTGTTCTAATTCATGTCCTTGAAAATGAAAAAAAAATATGTTTTTACCATGTATCACTTGATAACACTGAAGAAAATACGCTGATGCGAATGTTATAAATGATAATTCTAATACTAATAACAATAATGATAATAATGATGATAATGATAATATAGCATTTATAAACCGCCTTGCGAAAGGTTCTAGGCGCGCTGACCATCCAAACTGTCGTGTATACAGCGGGCTGCCTACCTGGGTAGTGACGACTGAAGGGCTGCCTGCCGGCGCTTCATTCAGTTGTTTCCTGTGTATTCCAGTTAACATCGTTCACTCAATTTCCTTACTTCCTTCATTGTTTCAATTTCTCACGCAGGGTGCATGCTATGTGTAACATGTCATCTATACCAACGGCCAAACTGGCCTTCTCTTCATAATGTTAATGATCGGATTTTATGTGTGTGCAAGATGTTACGCGTGTGTTCACACACGAAACCTCGCTTTAGAGTCTTATTCGAAGGACTATTTGGAAATGGAGTCAGAACCAATGTTAACTCCGAGGAAAAAATCACCCTGAACCGAAACGGCCAGGGGGGGATTCGAACCTGCAACCCCAGGATCACCAAGACTACGAGTTCGGTGAACGATGAAAAAGCGGAAGAGCACACAAAAAAAAAAGTGTGAAGTAACGCACTTTAATGCACGACACAAAACAAGACAAGAAATTTTTCGGCAATAAGCCTTCCTCAGCGACAAAACAATGAAAATAGTACAGATATAAACATGTGCAATACTCCCCTTGTGAAGCCAAAGAAGCCTGAAGAAGTTCATTTGCCTACGAGTCCGGTGTTCAACCAACTGAGCTATTCCAGCCCCCAAACTGCCGGACAGTTAGTTTCAGAAAGTCTGATAGCCTACTTCTTCTCTTCTCTCAGCTCAATGAGATGTCATCGAGGTACACGCTGAAGAACTGTCTGTCCTCAGTCTTCTCACAGTTCTATTGGTTGGATGCCAGGGCCTGGGTCTCTGCAAAAGTATTTCATTATCCACTCTACAATGTTATCAGTCCATCGTGGTTGTTCTCCTGGGTCCCTGCAAAAGGATTTCATTATCCACTGTACAATGTTATCAGTCCATCGTGTTTGTGGATTGTGTTATCCAGCCGTACCAATGCAGTCATCTCTTCTGTAATCATATCACCAGATCTCCTTACGGTCTTAAGCACTATTCGGTTGCTCTGTCCGCTAGATCATTCGTGATATGATGGTAAATCTTACGTCTAGTGCCTTGCTATAACGCTGCGTTTCGATGACAAGGATTCTTCCTTCCAGTTCCGCTGTAAGAGTAAATGTTCCACGTGCCTACAAGAATGTGAAAAGTATCAGAGCGTGTAGAAACCGATCTCATGTTTCATGAATGTATTAATATATTTCTATCCAGGTTCCAGTTTGGATCATCTTTGCCGCCCTAGGGGAGGTTTCTGGTTTACATCCCTGATTGTTAATGATGGATTCCAAGCAACTGAACTCTTGAGCAGTTCTTATTTTTTTCTGTTTTGAGACAGGGACATCAGTAGTGAGAGTGGTAGTAGTGGCTAGCCATCAACCTGGTCTTTTAGGCGCTGACTTGCGTGTTATATCTAGTTGATTTAGCGTATGTGGCTTGTGCGATATGTATCCGCTCATGTGTGTGTGTGTGTGTGTGTGTGTGTGTGTGTGTGTGTGTGTGTGTGTGAGAGAGAGAGAGAGAGAGAGAGAGAGAGAGAGAGAGAGAGAGAGAGAGAGAGAGAGAGAGTTATGTCGTGTTATCCATCTTTAACAAATTCAACAGTTTGTTCACTGCATTGTTGTCTGCTTTTTGTTTGTCTGTAGGCGAATTACTTGTTAGTCCGGACTGTTGAAATTGGTGGGGTTTTCGGTGCAAAGCTAAGTTTGTGCGCGATCTTCCGGAAAGTGCAGGCAGCTAGTGTCCTCAGCGTGTCCAGCCACAAGTCGCGCTGCAAAGTGGCCGAGGTCTGTGTGTGCGTGCGCCGAACGCGCGCTTGCGATTTTGTGTATGTGTGTGTTGTGTGTTGGTGTGTGTGTGTGTGTGTGTGTGTGTGTGTGTGTGTGTGTGTGTGTGTGTGTGTGTGTGTGTGTGTGTGTGTGTGCATGCGCGCGCACGCGTGCGAGTGTGTGTGTGCATGTGTGTGTGTGTGTGTGTGTGTGTGTGTGTGTGTGTGTGTGTGTGTGTGTGTGTGTGTGTGTGTGTGTGTGTGTGTGACACACAGTATGTGTGTGTATGTACACGCACGTGCATGTGTGTGTGTGTATGCGTGTATGTGTGTGTGTGTGTGTTTCTGTCTATCTGTCTGTCTCTCCGTCTGTCTGTCTGTTTGTATGTCTTACCTTTTAAAGCGCCTGCTTTCCGTATGTGACAGATCTGTCGCACTTGTGCACCCCATCACGGCAGCTCTGTTCTTCGTGTTATACACGTCTTTCAAGGTTTCCTCCCTTCGTGTTACAACCTTTCTATCAACACCGCTTTGCCTATTAAGCGCCTTTCGGTTAGAATTAGCTATCACGTTAGATTGAATCACTGCTCCTCTTTCAAGTCAAACCTGAAAACCTTTCTCTCCCTTTCTGATTGGTACACGATATATGAGCTGGTTTTATTTGAAATTGCGATGTAGATCTATTAGTTTGAAATTCGGGCCAGGAGGGACAGCAGGAGGGGGATGGGAGGGGGGGGGGGTGCTGTGATGAGAGAAAGTGAAAGTGGTGGGTGGTGGCACAGATTGGCACGGTGCTATTGTTTGATAGTAATATGCTTTGTGTCCTTTCTTGATTGTTCTAGTATATTAGGTATACAACTTGATTCTTGAATGTGTTAAATGGAAATGCCTCAGTCATTAATCCGGTTAGATAAAAAATGCTCTTAATAATTTAAAAAATCGATCAGTTTGACCTCATTACACACGTCCCCTCGTTTTCCCTCTGCCCCCCGCCTCACCCACTCCACCACATACAAACCCCACCTCCATTTCATAAGTTAAAAAAAAAGAGGAAAGGTGAATCAATGTAACAGATAACAAACTTCAGATGACAAGAGCGTGGTGGTCGTGCAGGATACATACAACCCCCAGGGATGGACGGGCCAGTCCCATGTCCACTGGTCAGCAAAAGCTGTGTCACTCTAACACGACCTCCTGACCATCATCTTTGTAAGCACCATCATCTGGCGGCTGAGACGTACCCAAAGAAACATCCAGTACGTCAGGACGATTCTCGGTCCCTGCAGTTTCGTATCAAGATTTCTGAAATACCTGAAAACGGATTATCCCGCTTTGTTCTTCTTCCCCTGATGACTTTGGTGACGACACGAGTGAAGAACCCCACCTGTCTTTCTTCTCCCCTGCTAGTTCGATGTGCAAACCATTCAAACTTCGCTTTTCTTTCCACTCAGAGGATTTAAAACCTCGTCGAGTGCCAGGGCTGGGCTTCTGGAACTGTTCAGTGTCAGTGTGGCCTGACCTGTCTGAGCACTTTCCCTGTGATCTGAGGTCCCAGTGCGTAGAGCATGAGGATGAGGTCCGCTGTCCCTACACCTCGGACAAATGTGGACCAGGGAAGGTAAAGTACACGCAATGTTTCTGCACATAATTATCTATTAACAGATGAATAGAGTTGTTTAAATTACGAGTCGTCGAGACGTTTTTGTTGCCCAAAATATATGTTGATGCGTTGAAATTTAAAAAAAAGACAGGACTGTAATTAAAGCAAAGTCCTTTTATTCATGTATGTGTATACTTGTAATTTACTTATAAATCACTGATGCGAAGAAGCGGCAAATGTCAGAATGGCCTAATTCTGACTGAAAGATTAGGATTTAATTTTCAATCAATGTACTGTCGTTTTCATTTCATCTTAAAGAGCAATGTTTTCTGACTGAAACATTGAAATCTGATGTTTAGATAATGTACTGTCTTTCTTCTTTCATATCAAAGAGCAATGTTCCCTGATTGAAAAGTTAGAATCTTATTTCTGGCAAACGTACTGTCGTTTTCCAATTATTTTAAAGAGCAATGGCCACTGATTTAAAGGTTTACTTTCTGGCTAAAGTACTGTCGTTTTCCATTCATCATAAAGAGCAATGTTCTCTGATTGAAACGTTAAGATTTAAATTTTGGTTAACGTTCTGCCGTTTCCGTTCATTTTAAAGAGCATTGTCCACTGATTGGTCCTTTACTTTATTCTTTCTGTATGTCTTGTAGACAGCAATGTGAGATTTCAGATTGTGAGGATGGGCAACTGACAATTTCATGTTTCCTGATATTTTGCACGGAAGGTTTTCTGTATGCTTTTCCCACAACACACACTGATTGTTTCTGTTGTGAAATTTACTTGTTACTAAGGTTGAAAGAAATGTTCGTAAACAAATGAGGCTGGATAATGCGGCTAGTTCAGAGAATTGTCCTGTAGGAGTAATATAAAGCAATCATATCCTGGTGTGTGTTGCTGACACTGAAGAAGTCATTCGTACACTAATTTTCAATGGCTTATATTTTCAAGATTTCCTCGGATTTTCTCATATAAGCAGATTACACACTTCAGTACAATTCAGTACTAAATCCCTAAACATTTCTCCCTTCTGAAATATAAAATTGATCACCAGCAAACTGATGAACCTTTAGGTATTACAATTTATGAGCAAAGTTGGTGACTTTCGTACTGATTTCTGTACATGTGTGGTCCGTCTTTAGTCTGCAGTGTTTTCTGTTCTCTATACTAAACATTAGACGCACACTGTACTTCACTGGACAGGTGCTCAAAATTGGTATAATTCCACCTCTCAAAAAAAATGATTCTGGTCACTTCCAAATAAGTGTTTCTCGTTGCGGATGTTGTCGTCGTCGTTGTTGTTGATACTGATAGTCATCGTATTGATCATAGCCTAATTTTGATCTTTCACTCTCTCGAAGTGCAACTTCTTGCTAGATTCATCCCTCATGGGTAGGCGTATGACTTGTTCAGTCTTTGATGGAGACATGTGTTTGGATTTACTCAAATACATTTACAGTTGATTCTTTAGACTTCGTTCTTTGGCGTCAGACCATTTTTCTTATAGAATGGCTGCGTGTGTACTCAAGTTTCAGACTGTCGACTAAAAACGCATGTGTTCATGATTTTTCTCATAAATCTGGTTCTTTAAAGTTGAATATCATTAGAATCGGTTGACATTAACAGCGTTCTTGGAACCGTAACATTTCATCGCACTTTCTTTTCACATAGCATGCACTCTTTCAAAGTGCTGGCCAGGTGTTACAAGAAACATTAAAAGAAGAGTCACTGTTGTGCCCAATTTGAGGAGATAAACGATTGGTCGTTTTTCGTTTTCATCGTCTTGAATGTTGTTTGTCTTGCCTGAAGAAGACCAAAGAGGTCGAAACGCGACGCGTTTTGTCTTGTGATTTGTCCGTCTCTTTCGTTCAGTGGAACAGTAAATCTTCCTGTAAGCGTGTTTCAATCTCCGCCTGCAGTCACCTCACTTTGCCACTAGGAGTTACAAGGCAAAGCTGCCTCTGCTGCACTCATATGGAGTGCTTGGACACGATTGCCTACCCAGACTGCCCAGAGTTACAGATCTTAGTAGGCATTCTAATAAGAAGACTTAGCTTTATTGTTCTCTCTCTCTCTCTCTCTCTCTCTCTCTCTCTCTCTCTCTCTCTCTCTCTCTCTCTCTCTCTGCTTCACACCGCACAGCAGTGAGTCTGTCTGGTTCATTTAGTGCAGCGGTCAGTCTGTCCGTTTCACACTGTACCTTGTGCAGCGGTCAGTCTGTCTGTTTCACACTGTACCGAGGCCAGTCTGTCTGCTTCACGTTGCACACTGACAGTTCATCTGCTTCCCACTGTACGCTTCACATTGAACAGCGGTCAGTCTGTTACCTTTACGATGTGCAGCGATCAGACCGTCTGCTTTACAGCATACTGTGGTCAGTTCATCTGTAAAGTGGTCAGTCTGTCACCTTTACGATGTGCAGCGGTCAGTCCATCTGCTTTACAGCGTACGGTGGTCAGTCCAACTGTAAAGTGGTCAGTCCGTCCCGCTGTACCTTGCATACAGTGATCAATTTGTCTGCCTCACATTGAACAGCTGTCAATCTGTCTGCTTCGCATCTTGCAGTAGTCAGTTTGTCCGCTTCAGATGTATACAGTGACTGCTTCATATCGTGTCAGGCACAGGAATTCTACTGTGAATTTGGCTATAGCACTCGGCCCACGTGGTTTTGCTTTGTTTATATATTGTACAAGATAAACCGCTCAAGTTGTGTTCCTGTGCAACCCAGTGCAAATCTGTTGACGGGCACACACCTCGATTGAAGTGAACAAGGAGAGCTGCAGAGGCGTGTGTAAACTCCAAGGGGTGTGGACCTATTGTATGTGCATGTGCCTCGTCCATCTAGACCAGGGGTCAGGGAAGTGCTTAATTAATAAAGGGCTCTCGAGACATTTCAGATTTTCGTGAGTGTACGGGCGTGCGCGCGCATGCGTATGTGTGTGTGTGTGTGTGTGTGTGTGTGTGTGTGTGTGTGTGTGTGTGTGTGTGTGTGTGTGTGTGTGTGTGCATGTGCTTGCATGCGTTCGTGCGTGCGTGTGTGTGTGAGGGGGGAGAGAGAGAGAGAGAGAGAGAGAGAGTGTGTGTGTGTGTGTGTGTGTGTGTGTCTGTGTCTGTCTGTCTGTCTGTCTGTCTGTCTGTATGTCGGTGTGTTTTCGACAGATATACGCAGGAGGAAGATGCTACATTTTCAAACTTAGTGAAAGGTCATATGTGGATGCCAAGAAAGAGTGTCGAAGAAGCGGAGCTACGTTGGTCAGTCTGGAAACTGCTGATGAGGTGAAGGCCTTTCTGGAACTCATGAAATATGTCCCTAGAGTTGATGTGTGGGCTGGTTTTACGACAGTTGAGTATGGGCGACTGAGGGCATCCATGAATGCAATGTAAGAGTCCATGCTATTTATCTCAATATTAGCTCCTATATTGAGGGACTTCGTAGTAAAACATTCAAATGCTGCTGTTTGTGACAACTTAGATCATCCAAATGGTTAACAAAATTAGTTTATCTGATGGTTTAAGAGGATTTTGCACTATTCCTGTGATGATTTTTGTTTTCGTCGAAATGAAGAGTTTGTGTTTCTTTTTAAGCTAGATAGTGACATGATATACAATGTCCTGTAAATGTTGTGCAAAAAGAAAGTATCCATGTTTTACATGATGTTTTTTTTTGGTCAGAAAACATAGAGCGAAGACAAGAAGGAGAAGAAGAAGAAGACGATGATGAAGATGATGATGATGATGATGATGATGATGATGATGATATCATATAAAGAAGTAAAAGAATATGATGAAGAAAGCAGAGAGACAGACAGACAGACAGATAGACAGACAGACAGACAGACAGGCAGACAGACAGACAGACAGACAGACAGACAGACAGAGACAGAAAGTAGAGAATGGATTAAATGAAAAGAATAAATTCTTGTCACCAAACATTTGCCTACTTTCTTCCACATAACTATACAAAAGCTACAGCTGGAGTCATGAATTTCATAATACAAAAATGTCGCCACATTTGAAGTTTTCAATGATCAATGCAATTATTACTCACACCTAAACAAAAACAAAGAAATAAATAGGAAAAAGAAAACAAACAAAAATATATATAAAAATTCAGGAATTTTTCATTTGCTGCTTGTCTACATATTCATCACAATATCAGCTTGCTTAACATTCTCATAAACACAAAATGGCTAGTTTTATCTTATTTTTACAACATACGTATACATGTCATGTCTGTGTAATATCGAAAATGGAAAACGGCCATCTGTTCCTTTTTTCCCACCATTTTCAAATAGCATTTAATTTCATGTTGTCTCAGTTTGTTCTTGGAGAGGTTATACGACATTCAAGATCCTTTTGACGTGTAGATATTTTAATGAATCGTACGCTATCGAGTCATTTTTTTTCAGCGAAAAGTACACCCATCAGTTTTACCTTGATGGTCTTTGCCTTTCCACAAAAATGTGCCCCAATTTTCGCAGGAAATGGCAGTATTGGTGATCAACTTCGAGAAGATCATGGAACGACAGAAAACTGTAGAGATTCAGAGAGAGAGAGAGAGAGAAGAGAGAGAGAGAGAGACAGAGACAGAGACAGAGAGAGAGAGAGAGAGAGAGAGTTACACAGTGTTTTGTTTGTCTGTTTTCATTTGTTCATGAAGTTTTTGTTTGTTTTGCTTTTACTTTGTTTCATCATCTCAGTTCCGATAATACGTTTGCAGGTACACAAATACTTTACGCTGGGAGAGTGGTTCTGTGCTTTTTTTTCTGCGCAGAAATGAAGAGAAACGTTCTTTGAAAACGTTTTGGGGTCAATGTGGGTTATGGGATGCCTCCCAAAACAGCTTTATGATATCCATCTGTGACTGTGACCTTAGCTATCTGTGTGAACTCCCTCCCCCTTCAGATCATCCCCACGCCAGCACCCCTGTCACGCTCCCTGTTCCGAGCAGCTCGAGTTTGTCGAGTTTTGATCTTCACGTCTGTCCCCTGCAGCACGTGACTCACGACCTACTGGCCTGTGACATGAAGAGTCGGTGCGAGGGACTGAACAACGCTGAAACGTGGTACAGGGCGACTTGCAGGGAACTCCAGGGATTGACAGAGCTGTACTTTCATTGTCAGATGTCTGGAGAGTTTGTACCGTACAGTCTGGTGTGTGATTTTCGAGAGGATTGTTCAGATGGACGTGATGAAGACTTCTGTCAACATATGGAATGCAAGGAGCATTTGATGGTTTGTGGATTCGGACAGGTTTGTATTGTTACGTTTGCAAGAGCCTCTCGTCTCCTGCTGCCATCTGTTTCAATAGATCCCATATCCTCTTGCAAGAAAGGAAATATCCACCAGCCACCATGGTGAAGTGATTAACATCGTGGACCCTGGCTGGGAGGTCGTGGGGTCGATTCCCATCGGTACCATATGGGACTTGTCAGCCCTCACCAGCTCCTACCGAGAGTTGAGTTTGCTATGGGCTGAATTGGGAAGACTGGGACCATACATTCGAGTTTCATCCACTGACTGGATGTGTCTCTGAGAGCGTTGCTCAAATGTCCTGACCAATACTGCAAGTGTCTATATCTGTCAGGCCTGGTTGACACTGGAATATATCATGAAAGTAAGTGTAGAGTACAGCCCTGACATGCAGTTTCTGTCGGGATGGAAATCCATAGCATCATCTTCATTATCCTCATTCTCATCGATCAGCTTTAGAGACAATCTCAAATTCTGTGGCCCTCACACTACTTCAGCTGCCTGACTAGCCAGGCGTAGCTATGAAACCACGTCTCTGTGGTCACCTTTACACTCAGTGATTTTCTGTTGTTCAGAATTGAGAATTTGTGTAAAACCTACTTTCAAACTGTAATGTAAGACAGCTGGGCCATGGAAACCCACGTCCCACGTCTCACGCCTCATGTTTCACGTTCACATTTCATGCTCTGGGCCATAAGAGCTCACGCTTCACTACTCACGCACGAAAAAGGCAAGTTGTATTAAATTTGTGTTGCTGGCAAAATATGATATTAATTTGTACAAGATGGGTTTTGACTGAAAACTAGGCTGTCAGGAAGGAGACAATGTGTAAGTCGAGGTTGGACTTGGTGAGTAGCGCTAGAGGCGTTAGGACGTGTCGATTGGAGCTCGTGCACTCTGCTTTAACTGAATGTTCACAGCTGAATTTTTTTCAATTTGTTCTCTTGCCACCCGAGCTTTTTGTTCCTTTTTTTTTTTTTTTTTAGATCTGTTTGCTCTGCTTTTTTTTCTTTTCCCCTTCTTCCTCTGTTTTACTCTGGTTTTGTTTTGTTTGGGTTCTCGTGTTTTCTTTCTTAACACTTTAGTTTAGATGTCGGAAAGAGTACTGCCGATTTTTGTGTGCGAAATAAGGACATCCCAATGCAATCAATCAGTACCCTTCAGTGCTCAGTGTGTGTTTTTAGCTGCGGAAAGGACAAGTGGAAAAGGCTCCATTTTAAGAGCTCAAGAAATTCATGGTTAATGGAGAATTTATCCACAACTGCAGAAGCACGTAACGTACTACGTGTGCAAGGTATGTGTTTGAGATGCGTGACTCTAAGTGTGTGTGACACTAACCCTTTTCTTCTGCGCGATGGTTCTGGTCTGGAAAAACCAAGCACTAAACTAGGGGTATAATGTACCCATCTCTGTGGCCGATTCTGAGATCGAGCTCGCTCTGTCGAACTCGGGTGTGTATTGCGCTCCAACATAAAAACTGAACGTGCAAGAGATGCAGATAATAAGCTTAAGCTTACTTGGTTTCTGACCGAACGGAGGTTCGTATTCATTACGGTACCAGCAAAACCTTTAGACAGATCAGTGAAAGTGAATATATTCACAGCACGGTTTTTTCACAAAGAACAGAAGCAAGTCAAAACTACCCCCATATGCTCTGACTGTCTTACGTCTGGCCATCATAGATCTGTTTGTCAAAAGGAGGTGGTGTGCTGGGTGTGCAAGAAGCCTGGACACAAAAGAGGGGACAGGGAATGCCAGCTGGCCATTTCCGAGTCTGCCGGTGTCCCTCTCTCTTCCCAGACAGCCGTTGACCCTCCCCCTTCCAAGACAGCTTCTGACCCTCCCCCCTCCAAGACAGCCACTGACCCTCCCCCATCATCGTTCACTTCAGAGCCAGTCAGCTTTATCCCCATGGCGCCGCCGCAACAGTCAGCGAAGCCCAGAGGTCTAAGAATGGGCAGTTCAGGGAGAGAGGGAGGAGTGCGGAGCACCAGAGCACTTTGGTCGGCTTCAGCAGTGTCAGTGATCATTGCTCTCGTTCGGACAGCAGCAAACGACGTCGCTCAGTGGACAGAGACAGAGAGTGCTACCACAGATCTGCTAGACCAGCGAAGTATTCGAGGATGGCAGAGGGCGTCTCTGATGGCGACCATGAGCTCAGCGATCAGGATGACGTCGCTAGCATATGGGAATGATTTGTCTACACTCCGTCTCCCTCATGTTTGACCTTTGCTCACCTTTAGAACTAGCTGATGGCTACATTCAGTATTATGTCATTGAATGATAATGACTAAAGAAGTAATAGTAAAAGAAAAACGCTGTTTAGAAAATTTAAAGAAAATAATTACGATGTCATTTGTTTGCAAGAAACATACGTTACTGAAGCTGTAATAGGTTCATGGAGGAAGGAATTGGGGGGGGGGGGGGGGGGGGGGGGGATCTGGTGTATGCCGAAGAATCAGCCAGAAGTAAAAGTCAGTTGATCTTGTTTCGTAAACAATTCCCATACCAACGAGAAGTTGAAAACTCGAGTGAACGTTGCATATAGTAAAGGTGGTACGTGCTGGGGATGAAATTTACATTTGTAATCTATGCTCCAAACGGAACACGCGAAGTAGAAATTTTTTTAAACCACAGTTAATACTTTGAATAATCTTGATTGTGATAAACTAGTAGTCTGTGGTGACCTCAATACAATAGTGGATAATTAATTGGATATCATTTCGGGTGAAAAACACCCCAACAGTTGTTAAAAGCTTTCAGAATTTAGCAGAATCCTGTGATCTATAAGATGCCTAGCGACTTGTTCAACATCGACGAAAAAGAATTTACCTCGTGTAATGAAAGGCGTCTTTATTGCAAGACGTTTAGACTACATATTACGGTTTAAGAACGTTATTGATGCTGTGCTTGAATATAACATTAGTCCCTTTCCCCAATCTGACCATAGGGGTGTATATGTAAATTTGAAGAGCTGTAATGTAGAGCGTGGACCAAGCTACTGGAAATTAATAATGCACTATTAAAAGAAAAGCAATACATAGATAAGATCAGTAGAGTAATTGAAACCTTTGACTTGGATACAGCCAATGCAAATTTAACACAGGATATGAAATGGGAGCTGCTTAAATTAAAACTTAAAAAAGGAAGCCTTACAATACAGTAAACAAAGAGCAGTAAATAGAAAGAATAAACTCACGAGTTTACAGGCGGATTTACAGCGTTTTGATTCTTGCTTGCAAAAAATCCGCACAATTTGGAGGCTATTGAAAAACGTGAAACAGCTTCGGCTGCGGTATGATATGACTTGTTTGAACAAGAAAAAAACACAAAGTGCTCACGTACGGTCTAGGATGAATTGGACAGAAAAAGGTGACAAAAATACTAAGTTCTTCTTGAATCTCGAAAAATCTAGAGCTACTGCTAAACGTATACCAAAACTAGAACTTGAGAATGGCCAGGTAGTCACTGATCCGTTTCAAATTCTAATGCAGAGTAGTATTTTAAACAGTTATATAGTCATAACAATAACAGTGAAACTGTTGAAGAGGAAGTTGAGTTATTTTTAAATGGCTGTAATGTACCTCGCCTGAATGATGAACAGATAGCAAGTTGTGAGGGTAAAATCACTTGTGAAGAACTAGCAAGTGCATTGAAGGGCATGACAAACGGTTCTTCTCTAGGGTTAGATGGATTAACCACAGAATTTTAAGGCATTTTGGGGGGAGTTGAGTATCTATCTGGTGAATGTATTTAATACTTCTTTTGAAAAGGTGCATTGACTTTTACACAATCAACAGCCCTTATTACGCTTATTCATAAAGGGAAAGATCTTTCAAAAAGCAAGCTCTCAAATTGGAGGCCAATTTCTCTTTCCAACACGGGCTCTAAGATACTAGCCAAGTGCCTTGCACATCGAATTAATAGCGTCATCCCGCTAATAGTCAATGAGGACCAAGCAGGCTATATTAAAGGCCGTAGTATGGCCTATAACCTCAGGCTTATTGATGATATAATAGAATACTTGAGGATAAAGAATAAACCAGGGGTATTGCTAGCTTTAGATTTTACCAAAGCCTTTGACAGTATTTCCAAGAAGTTCATGATAACTGCTTTTAAAACGATTCGGCTTCAGGGCTCAGTTTGTCAAGTGGGTAGGTGTTTTAATGGCTAAACACCCGAAGTAGAGTTGTATGTAATGGCTGGATATCAGAAGATTTTGATGTAAAGTGTGGCATCCTTCCCTGCCTTTGTCATAGCCATAGAATTACTTGTTATTAGACTTCAACATGATAAGGGTATAAAAGATATTGATATTGATGATTTGTCTGGTACTGAACATATTAGAAGACTTGTGAAAACATTATTATACGCAGACGACGTGACTTTACTTCATAAAGACAAAAATGATATAGTAAAGCATTTAAAATATTGTATGCTTTTAAACGATTAACAGAACAAAGTCAGAAGCCATGTAGCTTGGGCAGTATAAGGACAACAAAAAACGGAAGGATTTGGTTTGTGATGGGCTAAATATATCAAAATTTTAGGTACATACTTTTCCAATCTTTGCCCTGCTTCAGAGATTGAGAAGAACTAGCATGATTAAACGAACTATTTCTGTTTGGGAAAAAACGCAATTTCAGTAATCTGGGCAAAATCTGTGTCATAAAAAGCTTTCTAGCATCACAGTTGATATATGTAATGAAAGTAATTTCATTACCAGAAAAAGTCTTATCGAAATGAACACGCTGTTATTTCGATTTCTGTGGAGAAAGAAACACTGCAATCGAAAAGCATTTGAAAAGGAAAAAACGACGTGTAGTTATAAACGACCTCTCAAAAAGAGGGGGGGGGGGGGGGGGGGGTTGGGTTAAATATGCCTGATATGAGGGTGTTGCAGCAGTCATTTCAATGTGAATGGCTGGTCAGGTTGTTTGAGGCCTTAGCTGAATGCAAATGGTCCTGGATTCCAAGGGCACTTTTCAACTTTTGGAAAATATTTTTTTTTAACTCAACTGTTGGGATAAACAAAATTCAAAGGTTTGGAGGACATTCCCTCAACTTTTTGGTGGGAACTACTAAGAACGTGTCTTTTGAATAACGAAATATATACCTAAAACATCTCATGGAATGCCTCTGGAATAATGACAATATCTCTTACCAGGTCAAGTGATATATTTCAAGAAGTGGGCAAAAAAAAGCTATAACGCACATACACTATATGCTACGAACTAACTTACTCTTAATATTTAGAGAGGCCGAAGAAATCTTAGGGCCTTCCACTGAACTTAACATGCAGTATACAGTGGTTTATCTGGCTGTATCATCATTTCTAAGGGCCAATCCAGGTTATGTTTTTGATGAACATAAGGAAGATACGTTAGTTTCGATGACAACTCCCCCGAGAACAGAAAAGATGTGTCGCATTCATTTAACTCAAGATTTATACTGTACCCCCTTTTGTGAAAAATTTTGGAATCACTTTGGATGAAAATTGTTGGAGTTTAGCCATAAAAGCAACCTCAGAAAGCAGACTTAGAGAGTTACATTGGAAGATCCTACATAATATATTTTATCCGACAAACATACTGCTTTTCAAAATGGGCCTAGATTCTAAAATGAATGTACCTATTGCAAGGGTGAAGTGGATTTTGTTGAGCACTTCTTCTTTGACTGTTATAAAATCAAACCTTTGGTCATGTGTAGAAAATAATATTTTGCGGTAGTTCAATGTTCACATGGTGGTAGCCCGAATTGAAGCTTTACTTGGAATTACGGAAAAGAGTGGCTATACGCAAAAAATGATCAGATATATCATTCACCTTATTCTTATAGCTAAGATGTGCGTTGGAAAATTTCGATATGGTACTCATATTCACATTCAGTTCATGTATGAAAAAGAGCTGGATTTGAGAAAACTCGAAAGTCAATGGTGAAATATGTCATCGTATATGTACCTATCAGAATGTTCAAGTGATAAACTGTTATCTACAAAAGGAAAGAAATGTGTCTTTTTTTAAAATGAAAAATTTAAAAATGGAAAAAAAAATAGGAGGAGGACCCCGACTGTGGGAGCAGAGGATGAATAACTGAAGCACATGCAATATTTACACATTGATTTTTTTCCTTTTTTTTTTTTTTTTTTTTAATGTGGGGCTCCAACCAGAGCGCGTGCAGTTCCCACAGTGATCACTTATTTTGAATTTCTATTTCACCATTTTTTTCTTCTCCCTCATCCTTTCCCTCTCTCCCCTCTTCCTGCCCTCTCTCTCCCCCTCCCCCCCCCCCCCCCACCCCGCTCCCACCTCTCCCCTCACCCTCCCCTCTCCCCATCTCCCCACCTCTCTCTCTCTCTCGCGCTCCAACTCCCTCTCCCCCCCCCCCCTCCACTCCCTCTCTCTCTCTCGGTATATTGATTCTGTTTGATGTGCCCTTTGCCAACTCCTTGTTTCTCCTCGCCCCTATTTGAATAGAAGACAGTAAGATAATGAAAAGCGGTGGTAGAAAATAAGCGAGAGAGACGGACAGATATGGCGAGAGGGAATTGAGAAGAAGGTGGGAGAGAGGTGAAAAGAGGATGAGAGAGTAGAGGTAATCGACAGGGAATGGGAGAGAGAGGGAGAGAGAGAGGAGGGCTGGAAAGGGAGAGGAAATTAACAAATATGCGAAAGAGAGAATTACTACCCTTGCAAAGATGGCGAGAGAGGGGAAGGGAGGGTGGAGGGGTGGTGTGAGGGGGGAGTTGGGGGAGAGAGAGAGAGAGGGGGGGAGGGGGAGATGGAAAGAGAGAGGGGGGGCAGGAGAGGAGTGGGGAGAGAGGAAAGGATGAGGGAGAAGAAAAAGTGGTGAAATAGAAATTTTAAAAAGTGATCAGTGTGGGAACTGCACATGCTCTGGCTGAAGCCACACACACACAACAAAAAATGTAAGTCGAGGTTGTCATTTTGATAATACTACTGATAGGAATAATAGTGATGGTAATGATAATGGTCAAAATATTGAAAAAAAAAAATCCCTTCCTGATAGCTTTGTTTTCATTGAAAGCCTATCTTGCATCGAATTGGATGAAGATAAGTGATTGCCCGTTCATAATCATTGTCCCGAGTGTTGTGTATCTTGCCTGAAGAAGACATAAGAGGTCGAAACGCGTCGCATTTTGTCTTGTGATTCGTTTGTCTACTATTTTGTGTGGTGCATTATCCATAACTTTTCAAATTTGTGTAGATTTTCCGCCTGGAGTCGACTCACTTTGAAACTAGAACTAAGTTGTATTGAATTTTGTGTTGCTCACATTACAAAATTTGATATTAACCTGTGCATGTGTACAGGCCCTGAGATAAGGTTGTCACCTGTTTGTAGTCATCCATATTGAACTGGCCAATGGTAATCAGGTACATGAACTTTCAGCATCGAAAAAAGTGAGCAGTCCCAGCTCTCCCCTCACGCATGAACCATGAAGCGCGAAGCGTGAGTGGAGTTGTATGGCCCCACCCAAGAGAGACCATGTCTGTTGATTTTACTGTTCATGCATGAGGCGTGAAGCATGAGACGTGAGACGTGAGGCGTGAGTTTTTTTATGGCCCAGCAGCCTTAGGGGGTTTCAGTTTTGTGCATCACTCCAGTTCTTGCTTGTCGTCTGTTCAGTGTATAGATAAGGAGAAAGTATGTGATGGACACGCAGACTGTCTTACAAATGCTGATGAACAAGACTGTGATGAAGAAATGTTAACATTTTATGAAATAAGCCCCCCAGCTGTGATAAACTTTGATACACCTGGAGGATTCACCATTACACCCACACCAGAAAATAAAACACAATGCCCCGAAACTCATTTTCAGTGTCACAATGACGGTTACTGTCTCCCTGTCTATGTCCGGTGTAATGAGGTGAACGACTGTCCAGATCATGAGGACGAAGTGGACTGTGAGAATTACGATACATGCCCGGGGTTTTATCGATGTCGTGACAAATACAAAACAACCTGCGTGCACGTGAATCACCTGTGTGATGGCAGGGCGCAATGCCCACTGTATGACGATGAACTGGCATGCGATATCGCTTGTCCAAATCTTGTATTTGTCACGGTTTTTCCTTCTTCTGCAACAGTACATTTTTCTTCAGCTCTTCCCCACAGCTACGCTATTTTAGAAGCTCCCAGTAGTGGAATACGTTTGAGTCATGTCACTCTCATAATGTCATGCTGATCCACCTGGGCATAAAGGCGTGCTCAATTAAGAGGTTAAGAAAAGTCATTTTACCTCATCTTCACAGTTTGGATCTTAGCAAGAATCTACTTCATTCTCTAAATGTAAGCCATTTTGCAGGAATGCCTCGACTTCAGATACTGAATCTGGCAGGTAATCCAATGTCTGATAGTATTTTTCATACCACCGAACAATATGAACACCCATCACTACTACTTTTAAATATGTCCCATGTCCACGCAAATTCTCTAAACCTTTTCACCTTATCAGCCCTTATGCCAAACATACAAGTTCTGGATATATCATGGAATGAAATACATATATTGCCTGAACAACTCTTGCTTACTGATCTTCGGTTTTTGAATTTGCAAGGCTGTCCTATCACTGATTTCACTCCAGGTTTCATGAAACAGACAACAAGTCTTACTCACGTTTTCGCAGACAATTTTAAACTGTGCTGTTCCTCTGTGTTACCGGACAATTTTCGTGGTCAGTGTGTGGCCCCATCTGATGAAATCTCGTCATGTGATGACTTGCTCAAATCAGTTGCATACCGTTGTGCTCTTGTGATATTTGCTGTGCTTGCCGTTCTTGGAAACTTTGGTAGTTTTGTCTACCGTGTATATTTTTTGTCAGAAAGCACGAAGGTTGGTTCCATAATATTTGTTCTTCATTTGTGTACTTCTGACTTTTTGATGGGAGTGTATTTAGTCCTCATCGGTGTGGCAGATCAAATTTATGCAGGTAGTTATATTTGGAATGAAACTACATGGAAAAATAGTTCAGCCTGTAGCACAGCAGGATTTTTGTCGATGTTATCATCTGAAGTGTCAGCATTCCTCATCTGTCTCATCACTTTAGATCGTTTCCTTGTGCTCCATTTTCCTTTCAGTCAGATCCGGTTTGGAGTCAGATCAGCTCACACTGCCTGTGTCCTCATATGGGCACTGGGAATAACACTGGCTACGGTGCCTCTGCTCCCTGTAACCTCATACTGCGAATTTTTCCACCAGACAGGTATTTGCATTCCACTGCCTGTTACCAGAGCTGACTTTCCTGGTCACATATATTCATTCAGTATCATGATTGTCTGCAACCTGATCCTCTTTCTCATGATTGGTGTGGGTCAGCTTCTTATCTTTTGGTCAGTTAGGAGGAACATTATGTCTAATCAACTGACAGACACCAGAGACGCACGCATCAAGAGTGTACAGTCCAAGGAAGCAACTGTCGCCAGGCGTCTCCTATCCGTTGCTGTGTCTGATTTTCTGTGTTGGTTTCCTATTGGTCTGTGTGGGGTTTTGGCTGTCAAAAATGTGTCGTCATTCCAGGGGAGATCAATGTTGGAATGGCCATTTTTGTGTTGCCACTCAATTCAGCGCTCAATCCTTTTCTCTATACTTACAACTTAATATTGGAAAAAAACGGCGCAAAGCTCAAGAACTCCGTTTTCAGATATTGCTACGTGCTCAGCAAAAACATTAATTTAAAACATTGATTCCAAGAACACAGATCACATACCATATGTACACGCTTCCAGCAAAGTTTTTCAATATGTTATGCTGATTTGCACTGCAAATTTACACTGGCCTGCAAATAAATCTTGTATGAGCTTTGAATCCTGCAGATTAAACGTTTGACCATTAAAGCTATGGAGAATAGGGAGTAAGCAGGAAACTTACACGATGGACTGAAGCAGCGTTCCAGGATCGACCCGTAGCCTCCGATTGGGAGACTGAATGTCTGAAACTCGTAAACTCTCCACAGGATTACTTAAAGGTTTTCCACTCTCCCCTGGTTTATACAATGTTTATAATAAAGGCTTTGCAGACCTCAATAGAAACAGAATTTCTCGAGTGTTGACATAAGCAGATGACAATCTGATCTGCAAAATGTTTTTAATGCTCAAGAAAGACCAAAAGCAGTTCAGCAGCAGTGGAAGAAACTGGATCGTTCACCAACCTACAAAGCCCAGATATTAGTCTGCATCCTATGCAATAAGACGTCAGGACAATTACTTCCCATCAGTTTCCTTCAGTGAGGTACAAATTGAATCATCTGACAACCTGCGCTATTTGGATACAGACATTGATAGGATGCTGACCTTCAGAAAACATGTTAGAATATTGTTCTTAAAGGCAATAAGGGCCTAGCTGCTATGAAAGCAGCGGCAGCTAGCGCCATCTCTGCGAATGTATGACGCAGTTGTACTCAGTGTATTTATTTCTTGCAGCTTTCTATGCATAAAAATCCACTAATTCATTGCCACGTAAACTACAGTGCACTGGAACCCATAATGATCTTACATCAGTACCCTACATTATTCACTGATGACTTAGAAATAAGATCTCACGATGCCATGTCTGAACGACTAGCCTTTATTTGACAATGTAGAGCTCAAAGCACTGGTTTTGAATCCGAAAATACAAGTATTCTTCGATGTCAAATAAGTGTGTCGGGAATAAAATCTATTGCTGTCAAAATGGTAAATAACTCTACGATAAATGTAAAGCATTCCAGTGTAATGTGGAATTTCTGTTTGACATTAAGTGCTGATATTAAAAAAGGACCCCACATCGGAAGTATCGAATACAGAACCGTCGGTGAAAAGTGTAGATAGGAATCATATTTGCCATGTATCAGGTCCTTGGCATAGGATGATAGTAGCAGAGGATTATCTTTTTTAATTGAGATCTCCGAAATAGTAAATTGTTGTTACATATGGTGTGGTAGTGCGTGTTTTACTCTCTGACTCTCACTAGAATCAGTTTGGATGCGTGTAGCGATTTTTACACACACACACACACACACACACACACACACACACACACACACACACACCACGAATATACACAGCCAGGCAACAGACAGGTTAGTGTCTTTTTATGCTGCCCGAACCATCAAAACACTACAAAACACATATTACCATAATATGAATAAACAGGCACAAGATATATCAATACATGCCACATTCAGTAAGGGCATACAACAACACAAACAGCT